>VXAC01003061.1:202123-213243 GCA_013399225.1 Rhipidura dahli | reverse complement strand
TAATCATAGGCTTACTGATCAAGTTCACTGAAAGTTAACAGAATGTTTAAAAAAATTAATGCCATCACTTAACCCTTCATTTGATACCGTTTCAGGCTTACAGAAAGTTGCCTGTCTTGTTCACAAAAAGCAAAGCAGATGCTTTCTTAGCTTTAAGGATGTATTCTCTACAATAAGAAGGTATTCCTCCTATAATTATTGTTTTAAATAAAAATTTAATAAAACAATCTATGTAGCCGATCAAATGTCTGAGAGTAAACTGAAAATGAGCTTTGGACCAAAGCTGAAAAAGCAGAGACAACAACAGGCATTAACTTTGTTTAGTAGTAGAGGCAGATCGAAAGAGCTTAGCCCAGCAGCTACTGAGAAATATAATATTTCCTGAGTGGGAAAAGAAGGAAGTTTGGAAACTGTTGGAAAAAATTGACCAGAAAATCATGTTATTTGTAACCTATACACACCAGTGGGATTTCTACCACTGGGATGACCTTCTCAGAAAAAAGCTACAGGAGGGAAACTGCTTCTAAGAAGTACAGTTTGACAGATATTCAAAGAACAGAAGTCCTGGAAATGCACATCTTGAAAGATTTTCTAAACAAAAATTCGTACTGGCTTTGCATATAGCAGGAAATATAAGTGTGTCAAAATGTTATTGATTATATTAAAAATAAAATAGAAAATGTTTATTAGTCAACTACTTACTAGCCTTTTCTTTTTAAAGGTTGAAAGAATATTTTTATCTCCAAAATAAGGGTTAGATGGAAGAAATTACTAGTGAATGTCTAATGGATATTGTATAGACCAAAAATGGATTACAGATTAGTAAAAGCATCCTCTCCTTCATTAAGTGTTCTTTACCCTATGGGGGTGGAGAAGGTTAGGTTATAGCAGCGCTATGTCCTCACAATAAAAATACATTTAATCTCCTAGTGTCTAGTGCAATTGGTAATTCATTGTATATAATTTTCTTTATTTTTGAAACCCTTTCCATCTACCAGCTGTCTGACAAAAGCAAGCATGAAACATTCTGAAAATAAACTTTTGAAACTATTTGCATTCAATGGGAAAATTCCACTACCAAAATAGTTTTCATTCAATTTTTCTAGTGATGTACAAATCTTGGAAGATTCAGACAATTGTTTCAAACAAGTACAGCAATATCAGTGTTTTTCTACAATGTTTCATAAAACTGTCTCTGTCCTCATATTATCCAGGAAATTCCAAATAATCAGAATTTTAATTGTTCCTTAGTGATGTCCAGTTTTACTTCTGTCCCCTCCTGAGGTTCCTTTACTTTACCAAGCAGAGCAATATTTCCTTATGGGTGATAGACTAAATTTCAGAGTAAATTAATTCCTTCCTCCAATCCATGTTTCTTTCAGGATTAGTCCACAAAATCTTGATACAGAGAGCAGCTACATGAGGTACTAAGAAGCATTTCCTTCCATAGGTTTTTTTGGTTAGTGGGTTGGTTGGTGGCTTTTTTCTTCCCTCTCTCCTGAATAAAAATTTTCCTAGGTATGTGTAGTCTTCTTATTTCTGTGTAGCCAATAAAAGGTGATTCCTGCACCATGAAATGGGAACAAGAGAGGTAATGTCCCAGGAATATTTCCAGTATTTTTACAATCTCCTCTTATTTTCAAGTGGGAAATCCAAAGGAAACCAACCACCACAACAAAACCCAAAAAAACTCATAAAATTATAACACAACAACTCCTCCAAAGGTTATGGCTAAATAACATCTACCACTATCTCAATTCTTTTGGCCATACTGTAAATGATATATGGATTATCATCTAATGGAACTGAAAACTTGGAGTTACTTTTTAGTGGGTTTGGTGGGAGAGAAGGGATCTGATTTTTTATGATTCTTCTCTCTCTCTCATTTTTGGTTTTTTTTTTTTTTTTTTATGAAGACATTCAGTTAAGGTCCAAATTTGCACTTTAGGGAGGTAAGACAAAAAGACTAAAAGCTGTTTTAGTAGGATCAGCTAAAATGGCAAAATAGATCTGGGTGTTAGCAGGTTAATAATGATAACTCACCTTAAAGTCCCTAAAAATAGAAGTGAAAGAAGCACATCAGTAGTGAAGAGCAAGGGGGCCAGAAGAAAATTCTGAAGATCCCAATAATTAACTGGCAGAGGGTCAGATGAACACTTATTAAAATGCAACAAAGCACAATGGGGTGTCTCAAAGATGGAGTTTCAATCTCAGCTGTGATTTTTTTGATTTTTTCAGTTCTAGCCAGGCCTTCCATGTTATTTCAGTAAGTACTTTTCATAATACTTTTGAGAATTTTGGAAGAATATTTATATTAAAGGGTTAAGAGGGCAGTTTAGAGACAATTCAGGGGACAGGCCTCCTTAGAAAGTATAGGAAGAATGATATTTTGGCAATATTTTAAGATGTATCTGTGTCTGATAGTGGAATGTTGTGAGATCAATGCATCAATTTACCTTCCAGTTTCAAAGGCAATAGTAATTCTACAGTAAGAAATAGTGTTTCCCAGTGCAATATCCCTACCTTATCCTAATGCTGCTAAATACTATGCTTTGTTATCTCCTCTTTTTACAGCATAAATACAAATTCTTCAGCTCCCTCTGACAAATAATTTCCATGAGGCAAAATATATGTCCAGGCAGTAAATGTAGATCAACTATCTTGAAAAAAAGGATTTTTTGAAAAGAATAAATATTGCTTTTTAGCTCAAAACACATCTGTGTTTTAAACCATAAAGTCCCTCTAATATTACCCAACTTTATTATTACTTTAATTTGGCTGATCTATTTTGGTTTTGGGTTAAAAAGTGTTGTTGTAATTAATTGCTTAGAGATAACTGAAGGCCGAGAGGGTTATGGGAACCTCTGAAACACAGGAGATCTGCAGGGGACAGGACAAAGGTAGGGCAGGAGGAAGATGAATACTTCCTCACTTTCAATAGCAGAGGGAAAATTGCACTTCATTTCCTAACACTCAGACATGTTCTATGCTATATGGTTGAAAGTTTTTGGAATGGAATATAGCCCAGGGTACATTCTTACATCATAATTTACAGGTGTTTTCTCATATCATAACATGTTGGCAAAACCAGAGAATATTATGAGTAGCTGATCTGGCTGAAGTCCTCAATTATACTGTTTCATTGCAGTGTGAGTTTGACAGTGCAGTTAAGAACAGCAGGTTTTCTTTTTCCCAGTAGTATTTTGAAGTGCAGTACTGTTTAGCTGCCCATATGTGGGAGGGGTTTCTTGGTTTCTTTTTCTTTTTTTCTTTAGTAAGTAAGATTATGGCATCTTGGATTTTGTAATTCCTTCATAAATTATTTTAAGTTTTCTTTACATATGTGCATACCCACACACACATATTTACCACTTGGAGGACAAGTTGGATAAAGCAGAAGTGTAATATCACACCTCCGCTCTCCCGAATGAAGGACTGGCCGTCAGCGGATGCCCAAAGTGCTATTTACTCCCTGAAGCACAAAGAACAAAACACTCTATAGGAAACTGTCAATAATCTGGCCTCAGACTGCATTGCAGGTTGACTCCTAGTTCTCTTGCAGTCACGACTCAAGCAGCAGTACTGTGGTGCACTGACAAACAGAATCCTAATCTTCCAAAACCCTTCTCTCCCTACCCGATGTGTCCAAAGGCATTCAAGTAAACCCTGCCCTGAAATGTGTAACCACAGCCCATGATGAATGTGGTGTGGGGTTTCTAGTGGGAAAAGCAGGGGCTGTAGATTGTTTAAAATGGACTGGGTTTTGCTTCAGTGAAGGAGGAAGTGAACTAGAATAGGAGGAAATGAGAGAAACAGTCATGAGAAGGGTCCCAAAACAAAGCAGAGGCAAAAATCCTTGGGAGATAGAATTGATTGTGTGTGTTAAAATAAAAAGAAAGCTAGTGAAGGGAAACTTTTTGCTCCAGCATCTCATATGATTAAGGGGACAGAATTTTGTGCAATCTTTCTACCACATTTGCATCAAAGGTTGTACTGCATTCATTTCAGCCATTCCTCAAAGGCTGCTGGTCTAAGGGAACATGAGTATTTGAGAATCCAGAGATTCACAAATAACTGTCTGAAATTCACCCCTTCTCTGTATCACTTGCACATTTTCTGACCAAAAGAGAGATCTTCTCTTCAAGCATCCCTCTCTCTGTGAATCCTTCTCATCTTTGCTTGGGGTTATCTAAGAAGGGTGCAATTAAAGAAACAAGGTGAAAGAGAGAAGTCCTTGTGTGGCTCTGCTAAAAAGAAGAACCTCAAGAACCACAGGTGTGGTTACAGCGTGGGGCTCAGGAAACCAACATTCATTATTTCGTGTGGATGGAGTGGATGTCATGTCAGTTTGCTCTCCAAGTTTCCGAAAGCACATCAGAAAGAGAGATGCTCTTAACATGAGGCGGTTCCTGAATTTAGAGTTGTAATAAATGCACCTTCTTGAGTCAAGATTCTGGAAGTCTGTCAATTTCTTTTCAACCCTAGAACAGGACAATCTTACTAGATTTCCCTGAGTAGAGACGTAGATTGCCTCATATATCTTCACTGTTTTCCCTGACTCTGGTTTTATTCTGCCTTCAGGTGAGACAACAGAACATCCTTTACACTACTTTTATCAAAAAGCTCATTCTCTCCTAGCCCTCTTCTGGTCCTCACCAGCGTCTCAGTTCTAGATATGTTTATACAAGTTGGTTTTCAGTGGTCTGAAGCTGATTTTTTTGCCCAGGTTTTCTCTCCATGGTGCCCAAAGCTGCCTTTGATAGTCAATTTCTGTGAAAATCCATTATGCATTTAAAAAAATTTGAATCCATAGCCCTGCAAAAAGACTGATATGTTTTCCTGTTCTGAATAAAACTCATGGACACTTATATTTTTTTCATTATTTCCAGGCACTCACAATTCATAAAGATAGAGCAATGAGCTACCACCCAGAAATCCTGGATGAACAGCCACTTCCTATGCATAGGCTACCTGTATAGTACATGTTCTAGTGACCCAGTAATCCTAGACCAGCTTGTTACATCATACACGGACCACATACCCTCACAGCCACACTTCTATGAGGTAGCCTGACTCCTTTGATCTCCCAGTAAAATCACAATTTTCCTGGGCGGAATAGGTAAATCTTAGTTGAAACTGTTCCTCTAGCCCAGGCTTATTCATAGAAAGAGAGAAACCAAAACACACGAGCCATTCCATGTAGCAGGTGCAGGGCATTAAAGCTAAGTAGAAGTCTTGACTGAGTACAAGTCTTCCATAAGGCATGCTTTCCCTGCAGAGTTCCTTTCTCTTGGCTGTTTTCCAGCTCCATAATCTCTGCTTCAGTCTGCAGAAGAATTCAAAGCACCATTTGTCTTTCAAGCCAGAGAGAAGACCTCAGCACAGACTCTCAGTAATTGGTCTGTCATAGCACAACAGAACCCTTCCTCTGAGATTTGAGGTTCCTTCCTCTCCTCCTGGAGCACAAATTCACCAGCATGCCATCTAATCAGTCTGCAGTGAGCTACTTCCCAGCAGATGCTTGTAAGTAGATGGAGAACAATTCTGGGAAAATCATCCTGAAGGCTTGGCTACTTCACAGAAGGAAATTTCCAGGGAGAATTAATTTCCTGGTCCTCTTCCTGTCAGTAAAACAGGATTCCCTCAGCAACAGGTTATTGCTTCCCTACACTGAAATGAGGGTGAATATTTTTGGAAAGTTCATTAACCTTGCTGTTCATTAATGGCTTCCCCACATTAAGTGGCTGGTCTCTGTAGCTCTCACACAAACAAACCATTTGTCACTATCTGTACATATTATACAGCACAACTTAGAAACACAGGAAACAGGACTCTCTTCATAAGTTAGTTCATGTAAATAGCAGGACCTTGAATGTGCCCAAAAGATATCTGCATGACTTGTTCTTGAAATCTCCCAGCGGTGGGGATCCCACAGTCTCCTCAGGTGAGGTGAGTGCTCTTCCCCAGTGCTTAACTTTCCTTACAATTACAATTTTTTTTCTTAATGTTTAACCCAAATCCCTGTTGCTATGACTCAAAGCTATTATTTCTTGTCCTATCCACATTGGGCTTGTCATACAGATTATTCACTTTCTCTTACATATCTCTTAGCTGCTATCATTTCTCTCTCATTCTTCTTTACTTTTAGATAGAATAACTACAATACCCTCACTCTTCATTCAGAGGTCTTGCTTTCTGGCCAATCTCATTCTCTTCTAAAGTCTGCTCTCCAAACAGAGAGGAGACTTAAAACCCATCTGGTTTTAAGGACAGTAGTCAAAAGTAGACACAGTACATCACTGGAAGTGTCACTGGTTGCAAGCAAAACTCAGACCACGGTTATGTTCTGTCTTCCTTGAGAAAAGGATCTTTTATTTGGTTTAATCCACAATGCATCTGCTCTTCTGGCTGTAAAGGGCTGCTACCTAATAGCAGTTGGATTTTTAACACACTGTTTAGGCATTTAAGGAATGTCCTTTTAACATTTTTAGCATTTTAAATGCTCTCCTGGAAGTTCTTGAAGGATTTTGTAATTATTAACATTTCCAATACAGCTGTAAGGAAGAGAAATATTATTATTGCCATTTTTCCAGTGAAGAGGTTGCAGGTCTGCAAACTGTTCTTTGCAAAAGTATATTTTTTCTTGTGCCTTGTGAAAAGAAAAAGCATTGCTGGATTCTTATGTACAGGATTCTGCAGTTCATTTGAATTCTTCTTCCACAAAACATGATTATTCAATCAGTGTGTCCATAGTGCAGATTTCCAAGCCAAGTCTCTTTCTTAAGGTCTCTCAAAGGTGCTTAAGTGTAAGTTCATACAATTAATATTTTGTTCATTTCTGCATTTTCCGTTTAAGTACCTAAGTTTTGGTCTTTCACATGCTCCAGAGCACTTCGCCAAATTCTTTTATTCCTCTTGGGACAGTTGGTCAAGGAGAAAGACAGGATGGCAGGTGGAGAAGATAGGACCAGAAAAGAACCTGAGGGATAGGTTTCAACACTGTGCAGAGATAAGCAGAGGCACCCATCATTAGGTCCTACCAGATCCAGAACATGGATTTTTCCACGTTTTCTTTATTCACAGCATTGCTCTATGTCAGCAAACACCTGAAACCCACTTGTGTCTCACTTCCCTCTTGTGACTCACTTCCCTCTTGTGACTGATCCACCAAAAAACTTGGTAATCTACTATTGCTACTAGGTTTTCAATAGCTCAAATGACAGAGGTCTTTGCTCTGCAGCAGAGGTTTCCAGCTTCAAAAGGACATGTACAAATCAGAACGGTTCTGTCTAACCTCATTTGTGCCATGCCTAATTTCTTTTCCCTTTCCTTTTTAATCTTAATTTATGTGTTCTATGCATTATGTGAACAGATATGCACTGTAAAATGTGCTATGACATCAATTTCCAGCACTGCTAGAGTTTTTGCACATGGCACAATCTGGTGCTGTAGTGGCATGTTCTCATGTGACATAAATTGAAATCACAGTGGGTCATAATGCAGCACAACAGGTGCATCAAAATGTTTTAAATGGTTTCTATTCCTTTTTTTTTTTTTTTTTAATCAAGTCAGAATCAGGAACAATGGCAGCCATTAAATTAGTTCTGCATAGCAGCTGGAAAGAGAGGATCAGGCAGAGGATGGTTTTTGCTATTTGCAATGGGGATGCAAATGCAGTTGTGCAGTGTAAACCACATCGTTTTTTTCTTTCATGTGCTGTGATAAAAGTAGTTTTCTTACTAGTATAACATGTTTCATTAATACAATGTTTAAATAATTAAATACAACAACTCTGGAGGCGATGGCTAAGATAAAAGTTTGTAGGCAATCCATTATTGTGATCAGACAGTACTTCTTAAAACCCATGGAGATACAATTTAGTAATTTTACTTCTGAAGTCAGTTGTTTAATAAACTATTACATTTTAATATGGTTTTGTTCTTGTCAAAGGGAATGATTCATTTCCCCTCTGTCAGTTGTTCCAGCTGAAGTTATTAGTGGTTCCAGGATGAGGGGGTGCTGGGTTCCTGTTTGAATATCACTACTGTGCTGTTCCCTTTCTCTAGACATTACCACTGGAACGTTACATGAGTGATCCTTAATGGTTATAATTATTTTGTAGGCAAAGTAACTGCCATCATTTGTGTCCTCAATATTGATATATTTCATTAGGTTTCATTCCGTTGGCAGAGAGTAAGATGCTGGTTAAAGGGAAAATATAATTTGTTGTACTAAGATTAAATGTATATTAGTATATTCTAATAAAGGATGTTACAGAAAGAAACTTGACAAAACAATTAAATAGAAGGAATATAACAGTAGGTAAAGTAAACAATACCTCTTCTGCTTCCTTTTTTTCACAGTTTTAAAAACATTTGCTTGCTCCAGTTTTAATATGATTCTCTTGTTCATTTTCCTTCATTAAAAACAAAAAATTAAGAAATGTATTCTTAGAAAAAATGAAGAATGTGTTTCTATTTATTTGTCTGTCCCTTCCTATGAAGATTTTAGTTATGTAATGTTGGGGTGTAGATTTAGTATTGTCTGCGGGGCTCCTTCTGCAAGTTGCTGCCAACTGATAAAACAATGTTAGAGACAGACTTGGTAATCAGTTAGATCATTCTCCATAAGTCCATCCACTACTGATAGCAATCGAGGGTGGTGGACATTTCCCTGCTACTTTTGTGCAGACCAGCCCAGGGAGCAAAGAGCAGGACAGCAGCACCCGCTGTGCCTTGTGCTGATCGCTGTGACTCACCTGCTGCGGAGGCTGTCGTAGTGTGGGGAGACAGGTCTGTGAGGATTAGGGAGCAAGGGCCTTTCCACAAGCATTTGCTTATCACTAGCCTGGGTGACACGTGGGATTATTTGTGGCCAAGTCCTTTACCACGGCACTTACAGTCCTGAGATAAAAAGCACGCACCAGAGTCCCCACCGCCTTTCCAGCTGAGATGGAAATTGTCATTATTTGAAATTCAAGGAGTTTTTACTGTACACAGGAATAATCCAAATGTGGAACGGGATTTGTTATTAACTGTAAATCCCCTTTCCCCTATGAAAACCAGAGCAAATGCAGGAAATAAGCTCCCATTTATATACCATAGAGACAATGCTTCATTGTCACTTATATTTTAAAGTCACAAATGAAAAGTAAATGGAAAGTGGGAGCAAATATCAAGGTGTCAGTGGCATTGATCCTTCCACAGTGCCGTCAATAGAAATTTTGTAGCTTACTTGCAACCAATGAGAGACACCTTACATATAGGGCATATTTGATGGTTTATTCTTGAGAACATGTGTTAGTCTGTACCCAAGTCAAAAAGGGGGGAAAGACTTCACCTCTTTTTTTACTATTAAATCTACAAATTTTGTATTTATTTACTCTTTACATTGCAGTATTTTAATAAACTTTTAAATATTTCTTCAAACACACAAATAGGAACCTATGTTAGAATAATTCCAAGAGTGAAATTCCAGAATGCCTGAAGTTTATTGTTACTAGGTACCTATGAGGCAACCAAGATTTTTAAAAGGAATCTCATTACAAATACTATAGAATTTTTTCTCAGTCCAGCTTAACACCATTATCGTCAGGTGGATCCCCCTCACTGGGGATCATTCCCAAAAACATTTCTATTCTCCCACAGGTATATGCAAACTCTCAGGCAAATAATAACTTTCCTTCCTTGCATTTATTTTTCCTTTTTAAATTTTATTTAGGACAGCATGTGCCATAGTTTGCCTGGGCATAGTTTGCCACATGGCAAAAGGCATCCTGGCTCTCTCTGTATCCTGACACAGAATTTATTGCAGATATAGTGTATGTTATCAAACTCACATAGCCATTCTGGTCACTAAAAGTGGTCCTCAACATTGCCCATTCCACTTTTCTATCATATGTATTCCAATTAATTTCCCTTTTTTTTCTGATAGTCTCATAATTTCAGCCTTACAGAAGACCTTAGGAAGAATGCACTTGCTGTACAATTTTGGCTTCAGGAAAAGGGGCATCTTTTCTGTAAGAATCTGCGTGAGTTACTGAACAACCCCTTCCCACAGTGATAGTATTTTCTCTCTGTTTTGGAGGTTATCTCGAACTCTCTGACCCAGATAGATGTTTTCTTCCAACACTTAAACTATGTGCATTGAACTCATACTTAGTAAATCATGCTGAGTTTTTGTGTCCTAGGAATACTTATCAATACCGTTGTTGTCTTGTTTGGCATGGTTTTATTTTACTTCTTGCTATTGTAACTCTGCAGAACTGTTGGCATGCAACCTGTTGCATGCTGCAAAGAGTACAAACCTATATTTATTTTAATATTATTACCTCTATTAGCATTTACTTGCTTGTTATACCCTATGGGTTCTAAAAAGATGTTTTCTGCATAGGAGAATGTAGGTGCAGGGAAAAGCTAGTTTGCTATCAATATGCTAGTTAGTGTGAATGTCTGCCAAATTAGATCTCCTTTTTTGCAAACTGGCTTTGGATACACACACAAATTTTAGCAAAATCCTATACCTTGCACTTGTAACTCTAGGGTGTGTGTACAATAGCAAAAGCTTCCTTGTTTTTCACAAAGTGGAGACATAAGAAACAATGGTGCTCCTGATACCTGTGCATCATTTTTAGCATGATGGTATCCTAGGCACTGGCATAATAGAGGCATCAGATAAAATAATAATACTCAAATGATGTTTGCAAAGTTGAGCTCGTAAATGTCAAAGGTGATTTGAAGTGGACAAGAGTGAGTCTTAACAAATCAAGTAGGGGCTGCTGGCAATTGTTTCTCTTCTCAGTTCTTATTGAAACTAATATTGGACAAATTGAAAGAGTGATTGCCTTAGAGCCTTTGCAATGTCTTCACCAATCTGTTGCCCATTTCCATAAAAAATGGGAGTGAAAATGGCAGCTGACTTCTTTTGACCTCTCTCAATTTCACAGGAGCTCCTGTTGGAGGACTGAAAAAGCAGTTTTTCAAGCAGACCATTATCTTTCATCGTAAGTTAGTTGGCAGAGAAATTGAAAAATATCAGTCAAATAATCTATTTAAGCTTGGTGTTTCTGTATGCACTATGATGTGAATGGAAGCAAACCAGCAACAAAAAAAAAAAAAAAA
>VXAC01003061.1:116900-202076 GCA_013399225.1 Rhipidura dahli | reverse complement strand
AAAAAAAGATAAAAGATTAAAACAAACAAACAAACAAACACCCAAACAAAAACTCAAAAACAAACTGAAAAAAACCCAGATTCAACATGATAGTGGATGAACAAGAGGAGTTTTGTTCCTTTACCAGGCTTTTTTTGCTTTGTTTTGTCAACTTCTGCCCCTCTGTCCTTATGATTTGATTGTCAGAATCACAGCAAGATAAGATGCTACCCGGAGTGCCTGAACCTTATCTTCCTGACTAATTGGTTTCTACCCTGATAGAACCATGGACCAATGGGTCTTTTGCTCCACTTGACTTGCTAACTCATTGTCTTTCCATCTAGTATCTTTCCTTAGGTTCACCAAGGTTTCACCACTTCCATTCCATAAAGTAGTTGCAGAAACACCTCCTTCTTCTAAGACATAGAATCATGAATTTTTTCTTCTTAGAATCTTTCAATCCCACTAAAGTTTCTCTTCTTTACAAAGGTGAAGACACATCTTCCATGCATATGAGAGGTGTGCGTGGATCTAGTTTCTCTCAACTTTGTAACCAATAACAGAGATATTAATTTCCCTTGAAAGGAAGTTAACTAATCCAGTACAGAAATTACTCTTAGGAATTTTGTTTCTCTTCTTATTGTCCTAACCTTCACTTGTCTTTCAAGTAATATTAGGCAGAGAACTGGAGGCTCCAGGAGTTTGGGGAACCCTTAAGACCCTCAGGACTCTATTTGATGGTGCAGCTCACTCAGTCTAACTGGAACTACTCAGAAAACACCAGAACGCACCGAGTAAACAGCTTGGACCCTATTTCCACCTCAGCTGTCTTCTATCAGGCTGACTCTTTCTGCCTCAACCTCGTGTTGCTCAAAGACATCAAGACCCTATAGTTGCCTCTTGCCTCCTACATCTTCCAGTAACACACCTCTTTTATCCACTGTCAGGTTAACTGTGGGGTTTCAGAGGTTCTCTCACAGCTGTTTCTAGCTGTCACTCTGTTTGGGTTTTTAGTTCTAACCTTCTCTGACTGCTGTTTAGTCACTAATCTATTCTTGTCTTTGGAAAGTAGATATCTCTCAGTCTCCTTTCAGAGAAACTAGGCATTCCATACAGAAAATCATGATTTCATCTCAGAAAGGTATTTAACTTTCTTTTGAATCACAGTCACAGTTGATTCTTCTTGGCTTAGTTTCATGGCTAGAGGTGCCCAGGTGCCCTTTCTTAAAATTTCATTTGCTTCTAAACATAACCTTTCCTGCTGTGAGACTTAAAAAAGACATATTATTTGTCTTTAGAATATCTTAACTAAGGAATTTGGCTGAAATTTCAAGGTTAGAGAGCTGTTATTGCAAATAAGACTTATCTGGTAGTGAGATCTGGGTTATTTAATGTAATGTGATTGCTGTATTGGAAGAAGATTCTTTAAAAAAACAGATGCAGAGTTTTTCAGCAGCAGCAACAAAAGAAATCTTGTTTCTTATTGTGTGAGTAGAAAGAAACAATTCAGACTTTGGAGAATTCTTCTCACTTTTTTGCCTTCTTCCATTGTGAATCTTCACCGTGTTTAATTTAGGACACAAACTTACTAGAGTTAGTCAGATGAAGAGTATCAGACTCATTTGGTTTCTATCAGCAGTAATAGGACAAAGCCAGGGAAGGAACTGTGTGGACAATAAAGACACTAAAATAGCAAACCCAGAGACAGTTACAGCTGCTATTCTAAGAACCATTGGAGATAAGTTATTTATTGATCATTTATAAAGACATGATGCCACAGGAGCAGCTCAAGTTTTCTGCAGAGCTGTCCTGATTTCCAGCGAGTTAGCACATGGTTGTTGTGCTGCTGCAAAATAGTTCTCTCTAACTGGCAACCATTAAGTGATGTGCTGCAGCTGAGTCAGACCATTTCTTTGGCTCCTGATTTCAGAAAAGTTGATCTTCATGAAGGCGCTAAGTTACATCATTGTAGTTATGTGTGCCAAGCTCAAAAGTTGACCCATATTTTGGCAGTTTTCCCCTACTGTGTGGCTTTTCTCCAAATGATTGTTTTATTTTAATTTATTTTATTTTTATTTTGGTTTTTGGACTTTGGGACACCAGAGTTATCCAGCTACTAAGGGTAATATAACCAGATTAAGCATAGGTTCTAACAAACAGTATTCTCCCTTGCAAAGCTTAGGTGTTGGGGATCTACAGAATTTGCAGACTGAATATCATTATTTCACTCACAGACAACCTTCTATTCTCATAAGGCTGTAATATTAACCTCCTACTCTTCTGTCTGTCCTTTCTAAACTCAGACTTTTTTTTCCTCTACACTCCCCACAGTGATTCTGAGAATGACTCAGTTCTGATCAGAGGTTCTCACTAGTCAGAATCTGACTGTGGCTATACATTTTCATAAAGATGTGTCTAAACCTAAACTTTACCATGGTTTTTATTTCTGTAATTATTAGTTCACTGCATGATGCAATGCATGCAGGTTTCACACTTATTTACTCCAGAAGAATGGAGTAAAACAAAACATAATATACCTTTTTTCTATATTTGTCAGTCCTTTATCTTGTGCAAGATTTAAATATCAGACACTGATTACCACTGATATGAAGATCCCCTAGAAAAAGTTTCCTCGATATTTAAGACAAGAACCATTATACAGCCTTTACTTTCATTGCGTCCAAGTTTTTGATCTCGGTGTTTTGGTTTTCCCTCTAGAAATTTTTCAGCATTCACAAAGGAAGACACAAGACTTTTGTGTAAGTGGAGAACAGTGAGGATAAAACAGGACTGTGTTAACTACAGCAAGCAGCTGGGCTGACGAAATAGTGCCTTCCAGGACAGGTCCATTCTGTGCCTTTGCAGGTGCTAGGAAGTTAAAAATAGCATAGTTCACCTCTTGGACAGGCATGGCATTAGATTTCAAAATCCTCATCCTTAGTAAGAAACCAGAATAAAAGGGCATTGTCACTGACAGCAGCATGGGAGGTAGGGCTCAGAGTGCTTGGAAAGTGAGCTATCTCTGAAAAAGTGTTCTTTGTGACCTACTGTCCTCTTACTCCATATGCAAGGCTGTGGTCCAGCAGGTTTGCAGTCTCCAGGGCCATAAATCCACATACATAGACATTTTTCTTCCATCCCAGCAGTTCTCTCTCTGGAAAAGTATGATTTTTGCACAGCTCTTCAGCTGATACAAGGGAAGTGGCTGATGCTGAGTGGTAATAAATTGTGATGTTGCCCTGGCCAAGGCATGACTCACTCCCAAGCTTGTGAAAGGGTGAGCAGGCAGTGTCCTGCCCTCCCGAGGGATGGGTACCACCAGTGCCGCCCATTCAGGGTACAGGATGGGCCTCCCCTCCTGTCTGTCTGCAGGAGCCGTGGCTTGCCTCAGACGTGGCTCCAAGCACTTCAAGCTGCAGAACTTTGTGGGCGACAGGCTCTTTTCCAAAAAGTCTTTCTCACACAGACATCTCGCCTTTCTAGTCATGCCACCCTTCTTTTTTCTATTCTCAGAGGATTCTTTTTCGGGGGTTCAGTGGAAGCACAGCAATCTCCTGAATGTGACCTTTATAAAAGATGGGAGAAGGGTAAAAAGTACTTCTTTTTACTGTGTCCTTTACCTTGTCACTGTGATTTATAAAGAAGCAACAGCCACTGAGCTTTCTCACTTTTATCTTTGTTTTATTTTTAATTTTAGCAGTACCAAGTCATGATACCCTCCCCCTTTTTCATGAAGACTTCCTAGGGAACTTTGCAGCTAGCAGTTTTCAGAGCTCTTTCTCAGAGGGCTGACTGTCTTTTTCTCGTGTCTTTCTCAAGAATTTAAGTCCTGTAATTGCTTATGTGAAAAAAAACTAAAGAATATGATTCAAATGTCCCACCCTCCTGTCATTAAACAGCTTGCCATCTTTTGTCCCTTTTGATGTCATAATCCCAGCAGTTCTTCAAATTCTTGGGGACTTATCTAAGGAAAATGTGAAAATCAATACCTGAAAAAGAAATGGGTTTGAAGGACAGAAAATAATTTTTTATTGTTTATTTATATGTTTAAAGGAGACAAATAAATACATTACATAAGCACAAACACATGTAACAGTTTTAAGTTCCTCTGTACCCTGCTGTCTTCAAGGGGAAATGAAGAGGCTGTTCTAATATACTAGTTAATAGCACAGACTGATGATCAGAATTTCAAATTTTTTTTCTATATTATATTATCTTATGTTTTGGAGGGTTTTTTCTGTACTTATACATATATATCTGACATATTATCAAATGCTGTGTAAAATTTCATAGATCTAAATTTCACTTTCTACTTGCCAGTCCTGTCAACTCTAGATATGACTTTTTATTCTCTTGTAAAATCTTGCTTTAAAAATATGGATATAAAATAGCAATTAGAGTGCTGTGTCTATTAGTGTCCACTATTTCAACCTGCTGCTTTCCCTTAGAGCAGCTTATACATTACACTCTATTCATGCTGTGGAACTACCAGGCCCTAGAATGAATACAAACTAGGGATAAAAAGCTTTTTGTTTCAAGGCTTCACAAATGTGGAATCAGTTACCAGTTGATTTAAGAACAATTGAGAGCTTTTCCTGTTTTAAGATGGAACTGAAACAATACTTCATGATGACTAGAAGTCGTTATAATTGTTTTAATTGATGTTATTCTAGAGTTATCTTGAATTATTCTTTATTTATAGGCATTTGTTTATCACAGGTCATGCTTGAAAATAGGCTTTCATCTCAATTTACATAGTTAGCTAACAAATATATGTATGTATGTGTATCAGCTACACTTGTTTATATATGACAGCAAAACCATATGTATTCTACATCTATTTCTTCTCTTTATGTTTGTGCTATCGATTAAGACATCTGAGTTTGATTTCAGCTTGACTTTAAAGTTTTCAGGACAAACCAAACAAGTATGTATCTAATAATATCAGCCAAATTATTGTTTGGCTCACAGAGCACAAATTGAGTTAAAGCACTGAGTGCATATAACTGTGCTTTATAAAGCAGCTCACTCTTTACTTGCAGGGCTTTACTGTGTTGTCTTTAAGCAGCATTAACATTCAGAAATAATTTCTATATCTCTAAAGGCAAATGATGTATTAAAAACAATGATAACATCACTTGTAGAGAAATCCAGTCTGACGTCAAGTATTTATCATAGCTGATAAAGTAATGGCATATTTAATTTACACTCTCTCTGGATGATAAATATCGATGTAGGTGTTTGTGCCTGTCTTTAAATATCTAGCAAGTAAACTAGCCAATATATAACAGGAATAGAGAGGAAGAGCAAGTCATTATTTCATCTGTTTCATTTACAAACTCAGAAGTCACAAATGTGCAGCTGGGAAATGTGTTTGTCTCAAAGCTTCAAATCTGTGACATGTTAATTCATAAATAATTGCAGTCACATGGTCTTCCTCGAGGGCATTAGCTCAGTATTCCCAGTACAGTACACTCACTTCTAATAGAAAAGAGTGGACAAAAAGGATTTTCATAAATCAGATAAAATTGATCAGTAAATCCAAAACATCTTTCATTATTTCTAGCAGAAAATGAGCTTAGTTATGTAAGTAACATTTTTAAAATTTGAATGATCTTTGGATACTGGCAGGTGAGGAAATAAAGGGCAAGACTACATCATTTTTGGTTATGGAATCTGTCAGCTAAATGTTTCATAATCCTGGACCAAAGAGTGCTCTGACTTGCATCCCATGCTAACTCTGGACGACCTTATACACAGATACTAAATCCTTCCATTAAACAAGAGCAGTTTTCTATTGTTACAGTCATATGATAACATCACTTGTGTCATTGTCTAAATGCAGCTGTTTGCAAAAATATAGGCTTTTCCCCAAAAAACATTGTCTTTGGTACTCTGACTGCAGAGTGAATAATACAGTATGAAAGGAACCTGAAGGAGCCGTTAGGGTCCATTGTGTCAATCCAGCTGCTGCACATGCATATTAAGTCCACATTTCAAAATGCTTGTGAAGCTTTTTCTGTTTGTTTTGCTTTGTAGTCCATTTTTAAGCATTCATACTTCTTCCATTCTCCTTGTTAGAATACCTAAGCCACTCTGACATAGCTTTTTGGACAAATTCCAATTTTAATTGAAAACCATTTTAGCTACAAAGGAGTTATATTTTTGTTTTCTTTTTTAAAACAGGTGAACTGTAGGAAAAAATCACAAATATTTGGTAAAAAAAAATTATTTTGATTGGTTACTAAAACAAGCATCTTGTCTCATCAGAGAGCTGGTTGTCAGGTTCCAGTCAGCTTTGGATTTAGTCTCCTGAAAGTAGGAATTAGAATGGAAACCTGACTGACCCTGACTGTAGCTATTATTGTTCAAACCACTACAAATTTCTCTTTATAAGAAGAGTGTTTTGTTCAAATACCAGAATAATTCATTCTAGACACGTTTATCCACCAAAATTTTGTATTTCTAATAATTCATTTGCTAGAATACTTTGAATTCAGAGAATCAATCTTGTGAGCATAGCATAAGTACAGCATCACAAATGAGATTGCCAAATTTAAACTGTTTAGTCTGGGAATTTATTGCTGGCACTGGAATGGTCGTTGGCAGAGCACGTCCATATAGGGATAGGGGGTTCATTCAGCTACTTCATTTCCAGTCTATGTCATTCAGCAGTAGTTTGAGGACACTTAGTATTTCAAGTCAGTAGACAGCAAAAAGAAAATCATACCTCCTATTCCTTTTTGTTACTTGTATATTTATACCTTAGAATTTTGGCTTGAATATTAATCTGATTTGCATTTATACATGGGAATTGCTTAGAGTAATTTATAAAGTTTGTCAATAAAAATGGTCATTGTCCTGGATTTTGATACTAGTCCTAGCGCTCACTTTGCAGATGTTGATATTTTAACAGCCCAAGTTGCAGAAAGGGTGTTGATCCAGCAGGGTTAGGGGCTTTGTGTTCCTGAAAGAAACTAACATTTGCCATGCTCCAAGCAAAGAAATTGCATGCTTAGGGTATTAAGTGTGCTTTTAGTAGTTAATGGAAAGTATGGAGGTGAAGGTTCAAAAGTGCTTTAAAGACAAGACTTGCCCTTGCCTGCAGCATGCTGCAGAAAGGTGTGAGGCACAATCACTCACTACTTACACCCAAGCCACCCTGTGTCTGGAAGGCATGAAAACTTCTGTTTCCAGATGACACCTAAATGTGCACCAGTCACCAACTGCTCTGAGGATGGGGAACGTGGTCACATCTCTAAATGCATTCAGTGGATATATATCAGTACTAATTAAAGGCTGGAAAACACATCTCTGCATTTTCTCCTTCAGATCAAGACAGGAATTACAGATGAGGGAAAAAAATTAACAATAGCAAATAAGCCTTTCATTGTACTGCACAAGGTCAGAGAATCACAGTGCTGCTTACCAGCAAACATACCCCATGCAGGTCATTCAGCCCAGTACTATTTTCTCCTGCCCTAATGCATTGTGTCAAGTGTGATTTCATTAAACTTAAAACATTGCTCATAGATTGACATTAAGTCTGGCCTTAAAGTCCTGCCACGGAGGTGGTTCTAGAAAACTTCTTGATGGTTTGCTCCAGGTCCTAAGTCTTCCTAAAGTTTTTCCTGATATTTAACCCTATTATCTATGTTGCAGATGAAACCCATTACTTCTTGTTTTGTCCTCATCGACTATGAGAATGATTGGTTCCTTTTGTATTGGTAACACATTTTTATGCAATTATCAAGAGCTATTTTTTCTCCCTTTTGGTTTCTCTTCTCTAGCCTGAACACATCACAACCTCTTAAGCTTCCTTCCAGGCCTTGTTTTTAAAATCTTTTTATCATTTTCAATGTCCTTCTCTTAAGTCCTTTTAATTTGTTTGTGTCTTTTGTAAAAAGTGGTAGCCCAAACTAAATGTGTCTCTCTGGATGAAGCTCAGCTGAACCAAACAAAGTGGAAAAACTGTCTTCCTTGTATCAGACATGATGCTCCAATTAACACAACCTAGGGCGGTGTTTGTCTTTTCTGTGACAGCATTGTCTTTATTGCTTGTTCAATATATTTTCCATTGTTACTCCTACTCCTTTCGCTGGAGTTTTCTGATCTAACTAGTTTTATCTAAAACTTTGATCTTTCCAGTCTTAAGTTCTTCCACCATCTGCTTTAAGTTTCCATACAGCCACATATGCTTCCCATCTTCATACTTATTTGTATATGGCTTTTCCTGATCTGAATCTTTGTCCTAGTGCCACCAATGTGCCCTTAGTCATTGGAATAATTCTGCTATATCATCTGTGGGATAGAATTGTTCCAGTAGCGGAATTCTTTCATCAGTAATACCAAAGCCCCATCAGATGCTTATCTCCATAAAATCTCAGCTATTGCTACAATGTATGTAGGGATTAAAAAATTATACATATAGATGTTATTTCCTTGGAAAAGGAGCTACAATGTATGTAGGGATTAAAAAATTATACATATAGATGTTATTTCCTTGGAAAAGGAGCATTTCATTGCACATAACTAATCAATGATCTATGAAAACAGCAAGGAGGCAAGAATATAATTATGCAAAACACAAATTTTCTTATTTGCATGGACTCGTGGTATTTTGATGCAGTATCTCTTTCCACTTTGATTATAAAATCAAATATTCAGCCATCTACTATGAACTGGAATTTCAAAACTTTGTTTCATAATCCTGGACAGGTGATGTTCCAAAACTGGGATACGCATGCATTCCCAACCCATCTGGGATGCAGTGGGAGGGAATGCAGCCACCATTGAATTCTAACCCACTGACTTTGCAGGACTAGCTACTTCTAACCCTGCTGGCATACAAGCCTTGGGACACTGCTTTGTGCTAGGACTGCAACACTACTACTCTTCTGAATCCCAGATTTGGGGAGCTGCAGCTCAAGTTTTCAGGGCTTCTTTCTTCAGCAGTAAATGCGGAAGACTTCAGAGGTCCAGAATGGACCAAGGGAATATTCTTCCAATTAGATCTTTAATAGGACAATATTTGTCAGTTTTGGGGGCAAAATTCGAGTTCAGTATGCTGATATTTTTTCTCAGAACATATTGTTTTTTTAGGAACTCTGTTCACACCCTCTCAAAGACTTCTGAAGTACCCTTGTTTATCTACAGACATCTGAATCTTTCTAGGGATTTTCATGGTGTTTTTGCTGCAGAGGAGAGCTCAAAAGTTCCTTTTATTCTTACTCACCTTTTATTTCCTTTACTCTTTATTGTGCATGGAAGAATGCTCTTTGCTCTTGCTGGGCTAACGGAGATTTATACCCTTTATTCATTTCCTTTCCCCTCCTAACATGAACCGGAACAGTTTGCCTTACTCAGGTTTCCAGAGGTATGTCTACCTCCCTTGCTCAAAACACATTCCCAGGAGCAGACAAGAGCGCATTGTGCCTGCACGCAACCCACACCAGGGCCTTGGGCAGCCTGCCCAAACATGCCTGGCAGGGTCCTAACCACCTTCTTACATATTAATACCACCTAAGAATGCCCCGTGTGTTTGGGCTCACAGGATGTCACGTGTGCTAGAGAAGCATTTTCCACCCAGGCATTCGCTGTGCGCAGAGCTGGGTCCAGCCCGGGTGACAACCATGGGGCACCCCTCAGAGAAAGAGCTATTCCTCTTCTCAGGGTGAAATGACATTGCCAGCACAGCCAGTCTAATGTATTTTAGAGTGAGGAGTAGGATACCCAAAATATGAGAATTTTTAATGTATTATACATGTCTAAACTTACACATGTTAGTATTTATAACAACATACATTTCTAATGGAGGAGAATTACTAGGGAAAGAGAGAACTCTTTTTCCTTTTTCTTTTTATTTTCATTTTCTCTTTTATTTAATCTTGTTTTTTCTCTTTTTCTTTTTTTTTTTTTTTTTTTTTTTTTTTTTTTTTTTAAANTTTTTTTTTTTTTTACTTTTTCAAAGGAGAAAAAGAGAAAACAAAGTCTGTCTTGCTATATTCTCACTCTGAAAGTACAAAGCAGCACTGAGATTTCTGTAAGAAAATGTTGATAACTCCATATGGTAGAAAGTCCATGTAAACAATGACTTTGAACAGGCCACATGCCGAGACAGTGACACTAGGTTAGTGTAGCTATCCCCTCCAGCACAGCTGTAACTTATGCCAGCAATAAAGCCTTTCTGACTGTGTGTTATTCCCCGATTCTGAAAGCAAAGAATTTTTTATCAATAACAGTACTTTTAGATTAACATATTTGCTTAAACATTAAAGCTTCTGCAGCGTAGCTTTTAGCAGCACAGTTAAAATTAAAACCATGAATAAACACCCCACCTCAGATTGACATTATATTATGAGACACTCCTAATACAGATCTGACCATTATTTTACCACTGTCAATGCCACTTATTTTGCCTGTAGGAATAAAATGTTTGCCTGTACAGTGGGTCTGTATTTCAGACCCAATCCTCCCAAATGAGAGTAGGAGTCAAACCCAACATACTGAGTCATGGTAAAGATCTTTTCAAGTCTGAGGAAAGTGTAACTTGTAGAATAAATTACCGTACACATTTGCTTTTGGGCCAGTTAGCCAGTTACCTCTTTGCAAGAATCATTCAAGTGCTCTTATCTCCTGTTCTAAAAGGCTTGCTTTGACGTGTTCAAACATTAGCTGCTTGTTACAGGAAGGCTTACTTTCCAGGAATACAAAGATTCAGTATTTCATCAAACTTTTCTTAGCGGTACATTTACTCTCCCTGAAAAAATTGTTTCTGTTGATATAGTTCAACTACACTGAAGAAGAAGAAAAAGTTCATTTCTGAGCAGATGGTTAGGATGACTGACTGCAAGCCAGGTCTAAAAAATAACTAAATATTGCTTGTGTTAAGAGCACTGTAATTTCTCTATATATCTCGCTTATGATTCTATAGCTATTTTTTTCCTTCTTGAGAAAAATAGGAGTTAGGAACTATTTCAATATGTTTTCTCTTTTTTTTTCTTTTTTTTTTTAACCATGTTTTTACTATCTTCTATTTATCATAGCATTTTCCAGCAACAGGAGAACCACAAAAAAGTTTTGTTTCATGATGTGGGAAGCAGTTCTCCAGAAACAAAAGATAAGATAGAAACCTCTCTCATATTATGACAATGCAAGAAAGGACTCTCAAGAGTCTCAAACATCTCTTCAGTCTCAAATATTGCTACTCCCTGATTTTAGACAGCTAAAGGTTTAAGTCTTTATTGGTGTCACTTTTGGAAGTTTCATTCTTAACATATTGGGACTGATGAATAAGGCATGGGACATTCCACAATAAGCCAGCTGGGGGATTATGCAGCTGGACAAAATTATCCCCATTAGCTTAGTTTTTTATATGATAAACCTTCTTGTTGTAGCTGAGAAACAGAGACATTATGGGACATAAATAGGGACATAACAGGACAAAATAATTCCATAAAAATAATGTTTTAATTTTGAATAAATGTGCCTTTAGCCAGAATGTTTGTGAGATGTCTTGTGATTACTGCAAAATGGGAATAGAAAGTGATTTTTGAATTCTGAAATAAGATGATTTAGAATAGAAAATCTGACTTTGAGTTACTTGCACTCAGAGAAACGCAAAATATGATGTGTTCTGCTCCAACTAACCAACATAACAATACTGAATGCCAAACCTTGAATATCAAGCACTTGCAATGAAGTCCTCATAAATGATACATCTTCATTCAGGGAATAATTCTGAATAATAAATCTAAGAAAGTTGTAAACTGCTCTCGTATAATTCACAAATAGAAAAAGGAAATTAGGTTTGCCTAACAAATTATTTGGAGTCCATTATGCATCCAGCAGCTACCTTGAGTCCCTAATCTGTATTTTCTAAAATTTGTATGGGATGTCTCCTCTAAAGATTTTGCAATATAATTACTTAGATCTGTCCTTTCAGAGCTGAATCATCTATGGCAGCATCAGTGTGCATATGTATTCCTGGACAAGAGTGTTTTATACAAATTTTCCTTATGCCACTTCCATACTACCTTTCTAAGCAGATTTGTCACCTGTCTGGGAGACACTGTGGCCTCCATTCCCTTCAGTGACCTAAAATAATTAAGAGCTAAATCTCCTGTCTTCAAGGACTTTTGCATAATCTGAAATTTATGCACATGAGTAGCTTCATTGATTTTTGTGGGTTTATTCATGGGAGTACATTTTAGAAAACTTATTTGAAGTTTTGGGCTTTTAGGAGATTTGCCTTCTAACGTTACATGCTTCCTACTTTATCAGTAAATAGACTGCTACTGCTCAGCAATATCTGAAACCGACATCGCTAACCAAAGGACTTAGGAGTTATGTATAATAAAAATCTTCAAAAAAATTAACTGATTTTGCTTTCATCTGTATAATTATTTTCAGCTAGATGTTTGTGATCTAGATGGAAACATATTAAATCAGAAAAAGACCCCACGTGTTAGGATTTTCTTTTGCTTTTAGAGGGTACTTTAGTCAGATTCCCAAAAAAAACTTCAGCAATTCATTGCAAATTACAGAGGTGCTTGGTAGTAAATTTGGCTCTGAGCATTAAAAAAAATTGTGTATTTTTTCAGCCATTTGAGGAAGTAACATTGACACCAGAAAAGGTATAAATGAAGATGGCTGTAATGCACTTCACTGCATGTAACCTATACAGACAGCACTGGAGTGCAGCAGCCAGCTGAAGGAGCTGGCTTTTGGAAGGGAGAGGCGGAAGGAAAATCTAAATGGGTTAGCTGTTAAGAACAAGAAGCTTTTGATTTAAGAAATATTAAAAGTGAGTTCCTGGATTTTATTCCTGACCCACACCCAATTAATATATTTTCCAAAAACAAGACACTGTATTTGCAGGATTTAGTTAATATTAATGGATGTAATAAAGGGATAAACTAGTACCTGTAAGATGCTTTTAATTTTTTTTCTCCAGGTTTTGTTTCAAAAATACGGAAGCTGCTTCCGACCTAATTGATCTAAACTGCTTTTCTTCAGGAAATAGTGCAAAATATCTTCTTTTCAAGGTGAATGAATTTGGGGACTGGTGAGAGAGAGAAAGGTAATATATGCTAGAAAGAAGTGCCAGAATTTGAAATGGAAATGAACCTCCAGCATAACATGCATTTTTATATTGCTCATACAACCATCCAGAACTTGTATTTCTTCATTTGGATGCATAAAAGTAGTTTAAAATGTCTGTTACAAGTCTTTTCTTCCTGCTACGTTTCCAAATTTCTTGGAAAGAGTGCTTTTCAAAGTTATCTTATGACTTAAAAATTTCTGCTTCTAGGAAATCTCACACAAAGATAAGCTTATTTATTAAATTATTTCACCAGTTAACAAAAATATTTTCAGAATAAATTATTTCTTTTTATTAGGGATTTTTGCAGAAAAGTCCAAGTACCTTATCCCAAATCTACTCAAAAAGTTTATTTTTCTTCCAGCAGCAAAGTTCATCTGTTCATTTATTGTGATAATTATATCAATTTTTTAATCACCAGAAAAATTACTGTAAAGGAGTAGGCTTATTGTAAGAGAATAGTTATTACTGCTAAAGTATTTAATTTGAAGAAATTTTTCAGTTAAGTAAAAAAACACAAAAATCACTACAATATTTTTTCACTGTACACACATATGTTTCATGAACTAAAGGACTGGATTTCATGCACTTAAATTTAAATTAGAAAACTCTAAACTGTTTACACGTTATCCCCTGGTTCTTTAGGGAAGTACTGAACAAAGAGTACGGAGACCCTTCCCAAGAGGTTGACCTTTCTCCCTGTGATCTAACCTCACTTTCCTCTCTTTTCTTCTTTTTAATAACTGCATGGACACCATTTACCAGATACAAGAGGCATAGCTTACATAAGGACACATAACCCAAGACTCATTTTAATATTCATGAGGTCATTGGCATTATTAAAGAAATTCAAGTAGGTAGTGAACACTGGATTGCGTTCCTCCACCATATATCTTTTATCTGGCTGCTAAAGTGAAGCATTACTAATGCAGTTTTAGCTTCTCCTTCTTTGGAATTGAACTCTTTGGTGGACATGTAATACATGCTCTAGACTCTCCAGTGTGCGTACCTACATTAACAACCACAACTATTTATAGTTGCTCCCAGGGTCCTAAAGAGATGAGAGCTCCCAGACCCAGCATGTTAGCTTTGAACTCACTGAAAGAAAGAAACAAATAATTTAGAAAGTTCTCCCCTCAAGTCAAAAATCTAGAGGCTCATTTCCCACAACAGATTTTTTTTTTCAAAACTTACTAGGAAAATCCAGATTTAGATTTCAAAAACTACAAGGTAAAAAGTAACCCTTTATTGTTACTAGGGGGTTTTTTTTGTACAAATCTTGACATTTTGCAATTATATCTCCCTACAAAACAAGAGATCATTTTAGGAATAAAAAATACAATTACTACATGAAAGGAAATGACATTCAAATGTTGTTAATTAAATGAGGGAGTGGATGTCAATGTTAATGTGTAGGTACATAAAAAGAACCTTATTTTGCAGATGTATGACAGGGCTCCCTGAAGAACACAAGTTTTTCTATATTAATTCCATGGTAGTTGAAAGCTACATAATCAAAAACACCTTCTGAATTTGGCAGAAATTTAACATTGGCTGTTTAAAATAAAAGCTCTGTATGGAAAGTTCAGTTTTGTTTTGTTGGGTTTTTTTATTCCCCTAGGGTGATTGTGGTGGAGGAAATATTTTTATCCAGGCCTCAGGAAGCAGTGGTCTGGCTGCAGTGGTGCGGATGGTTACATGAAGAGAATTTGCTCAGGGCAAAGCCTGCCATCACTTACATCTGCCCCCAAACTCCTGGACTGCAAGAACTAATGTCAATATCCACCTGGAAATATCCTGTGAGGAAGGGTTGTGAAAGCTGCTACCCCGAAACAACCCTTCAAGCTCAAGTGAGATGAGTCAGAAACGTGCAAGCTATTGGTGTGGATAAGCAGAATCCTACTGAATTATATCTCAAACAAAAAATCTACAAGAAGCCATCACATACCTCTCTAATATGAATGGACTAAAATGACAAGAAACACAGTTTTCTGATTAAGTCTTTGTGCTTTTCAGGTGAATATTTACAGAAGAGGCAATGTGGCGTCCTGAAGTTTGCAAAAAATCCTGCAGATTTTCTGAAGGTAGATTTACCCATTTTCATTCCTCTTTTCAGAACCTTACAGCCATTTCTCACTTGCCCCTTCAATACAAGGAAGTTCGGTTCATATTCCAGACCTGAAAATTGGTGCACATACATCTGTGGATCTGACTGGGTTCTTCTGGTAAGTCTGCCTGTTCTGAACACCTTACAAACTGGTCATCTTTTTCTTGGCTTCTTTAGAAAATATGGAATGAAGGTATTGACATCAGCTGTCAGGCTTAGAGTGCACACAGTTTCTTAATTCCCAAAGGATCTTCAACATATAAAGTTCACTTATAACATAATTTATGAATTTAATCAACACTCTGTCTTTGATCAGCATTTAAACACAAGCAGACAACTATCTATACTGATGAGTTTCATTTATAAAAAATACTCTTTTAGGATATTATATTTCAGCTTTTCTCTGTGTATTCCTCTTAAGAGATAATTCCCATCTTGTTACAGTTTAATTTTCTCTGCGGCCCAATTTTTTTATTAGACATTTTTCTACAAGAAACTCCTAGCTTCCAAGCTGAAGAGCAACAGATATAGCTCTATCTCCCACTTTCTTCACCATAAAACATTACAAAATGCCGTCTATTTTCTTTTTGTGTTGTTGGCTGTCCTGTACCTCTCCTTGTAGATGTAGCATTGTTTTCATTTTTTATCAACCTTGCTAGATGTCAGCAATCATCCCTTAGCTAAGTCATACATATTTGGAAATACTACAGGAATCTCAGAGGAAAACTTTACATCAGGTCAGCAATAAATTTTGATGGGGGGATGAGGGGCATGGAGGGAGGAGAAAAATACTATTACAAGATTACAGCTGATAGCAAGCATAATTTTTTAAAGCTGGCCAATACACTGAATTATTAATTCCATACAATTTAAAATTTAAAAACAATATAGTTCAATTTAAAAACAATATCGTGCATTAAGAACAGATGATAAAATAGACTTTATTCTGGTTTACCTTTTAGCAAGGTATTTCCACTAAAAAAGAACTAGTATCTGGCAAATTGCCTGGTTTTCAACGTGGGATGTTTAGCTGGTGATATGGGGAGCTAAGCTTTCACTGTAGTCATGATGGATTAGTGGCTACTTTGGTAGCGCTATTGGTAGACCATCAAGAGTCTGAGACTCCGACTTCTTTTCTGTATTCACCTTGCCCCGGACCTCATTTTTCTTTCTTCAAATATTGTAGATGAAACTACTCAGTAGTATCTAACAAAGAGTCCAGGGAGACAACCTTGTTTTGTATATATTGAAAAATTTCTGGCAGTCTTTCCTTTGAAGAGTTCCAAGTATTCTGTGCCTGAGAGCAAAGGCTTGAAGTTTTGAAAGGATTCACAGGACTGATATAAATCCAAACCCATTCTAACTTGGACAAGTGAGGAACTTTTGGGAAAATATTTTCAACAAAGGTTTCACAGTATTACAGACTCATGTAGGTTGAAAGGGTCTTCAGGAGGTCTCTGGTTCAACCTTCTACTAAGAACAAGTTCAACATCAAATTCAGAAGCCAGATTGCTCCGGACTTTGTCTTGTCCGATGTTGAAAACCTCTAAGGGTGGATTTCATGACCTCTCTGGGCAACCTACTCTAGTACTTTGTTTTCTTCAGTTAAAAGTGTTTTTTCTTACATCCAGTCAGAACCTCTCCCTGTTCAGCTAAGCCCACCATCTCTTGTTCTCTAGCCATGCACCTCAGTGATAGACTTATCTCTGCCATCTGAATAGCCTACTCATAAATGTTGAAAGGTGGCTCTGAGGTCTCCCTGCAGACACCTCTTCAGGCTGAACTAAACCCAGCTGCCACATATGTTCATTCTTTTTAGGAAATGTGCTGTTAGCCCTTGGATTATACTGATTTATGTCTTTCTTGCTTTGGCTACCCAAAACTGAACGCAGTATCTGGATTTGGCCATGTACAGGAGAATAATCGTTCCCTCAACATACCACACACACACACTTCCCACTGAGCAGTAAGCTGGGGTGGATACTCAGGAAATAGGAAGTCTTTGCATTCTGAGATAGGGAGGCAGGCAACAGGCATAGACAGTAAAACCAGTACAGAAAAGGCAGAAAAAAAAAAAGCCAAATGGAAATCTTCATGGGTAGAACAGAGATCAGGACAGCTTAAGGATGTCTAAGAAAATTCTGAGATTACACTTTTACTGTGAACAGTGAATCTCATGCTGAATTGATGAAGGATTCCACTACAAGAGTGAAAACAGAGCTAGACTAAAGGACCACCTATGAGGAAGACATTGAAATGAGAAAGCTGGGGCAGTTTGGAACTTAGAGGGCATCAAGGTTTGGGAAAATGCAAGGTGACATCTGTAAAAATAAATAATATGTGAATACATAATCAAATGCAAAACATTATGCATATTTAAAAGGCAAATTTTTTGAGTTCTTGACTATGTCATTAGAGCTTTTGGTTGGGTGTAATGTGTATCATTAAAGTCTATTTTTTATTTGCATCCTAGTATATACTGTTATAAGCAGTTGACTTTAAATTCCAAATAAAACTAAGAGCAGCCTATTTCTCCACCATAGTTTCACCGACAAATAATGGAACATCAGCAGAGATCTCTGAAGGAAACTCAAAACCTCAGAGGCTGTTCAGTCTTTGCTCTTCTTTTTAAAAGGGAGATTTTCTTTTAAAGGTAACACTGAAATCAACTTTTTATACCCTTCAGTTGTACCCTTCAGTTGGAATCAGGAGTCATAATCTCTGGCTTCTTGAAGAGCAAAACTTGTTTCAACCATTCATGAAGGTTACTATTTTATGCACATGAGTAATGCAGCCTCTGTAAGTTGAACATGATGTTATCTCTAGAAATGTTATGCATAAGATTTATCTTCAAAGATATTTCTGAACTTAACTTATGAATATCTTTGCAATTAAGTTTGATTTGAAAGCCTGTCAAACAGATCTAATTTGTTTGTGTTTTTCTGTGCTATTTTCCATACTGGCAAGTACTCTTTACTAACTACACATTGGTAAAATGAGTAGTAGGTTTATTAGCACCATCCATAGTTCTTTGACAAGAGAGAAAGGGACAAAACAAAAGGCTAAGAGTAGAAGCAAGAAAAAAGAACAGGAAGGGAAAGGGAAAAGAAAATAGAAAAGAAAATGGAAAAGGGAAAGGGAATGGGAGCACAGAAATGTAAAATATGACCATAAGTCTATCAAAGGGGACTTGGAATATTATAAAGAACCTTGAAATACAGTAGCAAAATAAGGAATAAGTGTACAACCATAAATCAGCTTTCTTTTAAGACTGCATAATCAGTCTGGGTGTTGAGAAGTCAGGTTATTGATTCTAAATCAATTTATTTATTTTTTTTAAATGCCATGTGCTTGTTTAAAACATTACCTTGTTATCATTGCATCAAAACTCTACGTACTTTGGTAAAAAGTGTGCCACCTTGCAGAACTTGTAAATTCACTACTTCATGCTTCCAGTCTCTCCTGCCTGGTTCTGGCTGCTTAGCTGGATTCATCTCATGTGAGATGTCATTAGAGTGAGGATCTCAAGCAGCACAACCAGGATGACCAGCAGAAGGAATCAGGGTGAATCCTGGAACATGTAGTCCAGGCAAAAACACTGTCCTATAGTGAAGGTTGGAAGCCTGACCTGTCACTGACATGAGGCCACACATCAGTATTTCCACAGAGAAATATTTTTTCTCTCAAGTATTTTGGGGGATGATTTTTTTCATCAAAATGTCAAAATTTGACACACATAATGTCAATTTTCCAGCCATTCTACAGTAAATTGCACCCAATACAAATGTATGTGCACCTCCTCTCTTTTTCCATACTAACGGTTTTTTCAATAAGAAATTATGGAAAAAAGTCAAGATATGTCAGAATCTACAGGCCCTAACAGTGGGATTCATTCAACAAAGTACAAAAATCTATAACTGAGACATCTACTTCTGAAGTTGTCATCTTGGACTCTTCATAATCAATGGAGAGAAATGGGCATTTTTAGGGTATGATTCATCTCATCCTGAAGTAAATGGCTAAAATAGGTTAGCTGAATCACGTTTTATAAGCATCTCTTTCTCTCCATTGGCATTAGAGGGAATCTATAGTGACAACTTCAGACATTGACAGCTCAAGTTAAATAAAATTACTTATGCCTTAAGAGTCCATAGAGATGTTATTCATAAACCTGTCCTTTTGCACCATAATTTCATCTGTTCATTTTATTTTTTTCCAAATATATGATGACTTTTTGTTCTCCCCTTTTTCTCTGTTAAACCAATCTTTTTATCTTCATTTTTTTCCTACTTACATTGCCTTGCACATCCTTTTTCTATTCCCCTCACCGTCACAAAATCAGTCTTGAAGCCAGCAATTTCAAACCAAAATTTGAGATAAATAAATGCATGCCATATTACCGAAATTGGGAGATTCTGCAGTACTGCCTACTTTTCTTGTTAGTGTCACCACTACTCTGTGTTCTTTTGCAATACAAGCCTTGTAACCAAATTATTTACACCAGTTGTCTGATACAGGAGGCCAGGATCAGACAAAATATTTCCGTTTTGTTTCCCTACCTGGACTACAGAGCATCCTTTAACAAATGATGCCATTTAAAATAAAAATGAATTTGCAAATTCTCTGTACCTATTTGTGGATGCCACAGATTACAAAACCGTTCTGTTTGATGCCTTTGCTTACATATGAAGCAAAGATTTTCCAGTAATTATAGTGGCTTGGGAGCGGAGACTGCAAACACAAACTCATATAATTAATAAAGTTAATAGGTGTTATAATCAACACAACATTTCTGCATTTTGCCACGCCACAATCCTAGAAGTACGTGCCAGAGACAGTGATATCTCTTCTGAGCTCCTCTGGAAATGAAGCGTGAATGAAAGTCTAAACAGTGGTTGCAGATCTTTTCCATTAATTTCTCTAACATGGAGCAGCATTGCCTTAGCAGCCTACTGAAGGAAAGCAAACAGCAATAAATCTGACTTCCCTCTGGGTAAACCCTGCAAAGGAATATAAAAGAGTGAGGGATGGGGTATGAATTTCACTTCAATGCACCAGTAATCTGATTGGACTAAATCTGGGGTGGAAGACTCAGATTAACTCCCAGCTACACACTGCAGGTTTTCAAAAATTTCATAGTGCAAGAAGCAAAGAGGAACTCTTAGATCATCTAATCTACTTTCTTCTTGATCACAGGCACTTATCTTTCACACAGTTATCCCTACCTTGAGCCAAATAGTTTCTCTGCAGCTAAAGTATATCTTCCTGAGAGTTATCTAATCTTGATTTGAAGATCTCAGGAGATGGAAAATCCACCTCTTCCCTCTATAATGTGTTCTGATAGCTAATAGCTATCAACATTAAAAGTGTGTGCCTTATTTCCAATTTGAATTCATCTGGCTTCAGGCTCCAGCCTTTGGTTCTTATTATGCCTTCCTCCACTAGATTACAGAGTCCTTTCATATCCATTATTTTCTGCCTGAGAAGGTATATATGCCATAAGCAAGTCTCCTCTCAATCTTCTGCTTCATAAACAGAAAGATCCAAATCTCTCACCAGAAGGCATTTTTCCCATTTTTGAAACATTTCTGTATCTCTTGTCCACTGTTTCCAGGAGCTTCATTGAGTCTTTCAGAAAGTGATGACTGCAGAGTTGATGCAGTGCTCCAGCATTGTCCTCCCCAAGTAACCACGGAAAGATCAACTCTCCTGCTCCCTCGGTGACCATTCACCAATCACGTTGGGGATTTTCTACATCATCCCATTCTGAGCTACTATTTGGTTGCTTATGAATTAACTTGGTTGCTACATGAATACTCTGTATTTTAAGCCACTCTTTTCAGTCATTCTGTGGTTTTCATCCTCACTTCTAGAAATGTAAGTAAGGATTGGACTGTATTAAAGTATCCTATTTCTAATAACTTAGTTTATTAAGCATTCTTTTCTACTGCCACAGTGTTTTCTTTGTTTTTTACCACTGACTTATCCATAAACTCTTCCAGGGGTAATTTCATGCTGACTTCTGGACTGTTGACAAACATTTGCAATTATTCCTCTGGTACTAGTTTTTGTGAAATCAGAGGAGAAACATCCCATGTTAGCTTTGCATTATTTTGTAAAAGAGTATCAGCAGGGAAAGGGGCCTGACAAGTAATATTGACTCATTACCTTCTATAGCATTTCTTATATGTTAGGACTTGTCCAGAATTATCATCAACGTGCTGAACATTTCCCCAGCTCCTCATAGGGATTCTTAAGTGCTGGTTATCCAGTACTGCAGATTTCAAAATGTTAATCACTTGTATTTGTTGTTCAACACCCTCTTTGATTACTAATGGGGAATCATCTTCATTAGCTTTATACAATACCAGTAGGCCTGAACTTTTTTTAACCTTGAATGGTTAAGTCACCGAAAGACATTCGTTTTGATGCATGTAAAAATACTGCAGAATTTGGGATGTCCTGGATCAACAGCTGTAAGGCAACCAGGTAAGGCAGGATCTGAATGTCATGCCAAAACCATAAAGGAGCCTGCTTTCTTTAATTTTTATGAGTATATATATATATACATGAGCTGAGGAAGGAAAGCTTAAATCTCTCTCTTCTTGACTGCAAATAAGATTCCTGTTCTCTTGTCTCATAGAAAATGGTGCAAACACTGAGATAAAAGTGATCTTTACTGAATAAATCCTGAAGTTTCACCACATTTTCTGAGTACCAAGATACATATTTGGCTATTAAGAGCAAATCCAAATTTTGTTTAAAATGTTATATTTTTATATGTTGAAAATATAAAGAAAAAAATGCATCTGTTCTTATTTACCTGAAATTAATTATATCCCTTACCAAAGAACAAAAAATCAATTATCCATAAAACATACCTAAACATATAATTTTACTTTATCAGATTCAAACTTGAAATGTTTATAAAGTCTGCACATTCAATATCCTACTGAGGAATTTTTCCCTTCAACTTTCTGAAAGTTCTGCAATATACGTAGATTATTTTCTTTGGCAAAAATTAAGAAAGCCACCCTGTTTATAGCTGTGTTTGTCATACATTTTTGCTTGGTTCCTCCAGACGCTTATATTAATTTTCCACTCTTTATGGGTTCTAGTGGGGTATACATAGCTTAGGTCTATATCACATTTGACAACACAAAAGCTTCAATTAGCTGTATCATTTCTTATCATCCATCTACTCCAACCAAGGACGGCACCTACCCTGCCCGTGAGCTGGAGCCCCCTCAGTCAGTGCAACTCATTGACCTAGCAGAATGAGGCCCTAATGCCCATGTTCACAAAAGCAAAACCTTCAGCTTCAAACATATTGTGCAGCCAAAGCTTCCACAAGAGTGTTCTCTGTCTTTTGCTCTTGCTTTTGAGGTCAGAAACATTTCCCAGACAGTCATGTTTATTACCTTCCTCACAACTGTGCTACCATGCTTTCATCTGCTATTTCATTTTATTCTGGTGAATACAGCATAAGGATAAAGACTTACTGATTTTGTCCATAAAGCTTCCCAGTTGTGGTATGGTTAAATTGCAGTTTGCTTTTCAGCAAAATAATTGAGAAATGTCTGGAGGTGATCTGAAGAAATACACAGCAGTGTTCCCGGTTTGTGCCTATACCACCCATTAAAAGAGGTTCAGGAACCAATCTTTTCCCCAGAGTCCAATGGTACCAGGTGAGGCCTACACCACTTATGACTTTTCCTTTTTTTGGCGTGCAGATTTGTCTATGGAGCAACCTCAAACATAGTCTGCCAACCACTAAGCAGTGTAGACTTTCAGCATCGTATTTTCAGGACCACACAGCCACATCCTTGCTGTGCCTAACAATTAGCACACACACTCACAATTCATTAAAGCCAGCCAACATACCTAGAAGCTTCCTGTTTATGTAGCTACGTAATCTCCTCTTTTAAAGGGTGTTTACTGAGACAACTCAGAATCATACCTTAAATGTCTTTGCTGAATCACTTTTTTTATTATTTTATCACCTATGACTTAGACTCTCTAACATCTCCTTTTACCCAGGATCAGGCTTATCTGAGTGTCATTCCTAGGCTCCATTTCCTCAGTAGCAGGAGAAGAGTTTATACCTGATAGGATTCAACTTCAGATTATCCTGAAGATGGGAGACTTCCAATTGGGACTCTGTCAAAGGCACACAGATTTGAGCCACTGCATTAACTGCTGGGATGTATTCCTGGGGTAGGAGGAAGCATCCTGCAAGCTCAATGACTCTGGGAGCCTGGCCGAAGTGACCTGCCCAGCATTGCCACCCAGCACTACCCCAGGGAGGTTTCCTCAGCTACCTGGGAGCCACCTGGTCCAGGTGCCTTAAGAGATGATTTCCATTTTGTGGGGAAAACAAACAAACAGAACAATAAAAAGAGAACTAACATGCAGTTCAAAGACCTTTTATCCTGGAACAGCTGCACATTCAGGCACTGACAGCTTCCTCTGAATCATGCTGTACTGCAGCCCCAGACAGAAGAGTGGATTAGATAATATTGACAATTCAGTGCCTGTTCAAATGCCCATTTTAACTGAAATAAATACTGCCTGTACCAAAGAACAATATTTAGGATAGAAAAATCTCACCTGTCTCTATTGTTATGAAATGTAATATAAGTGCATATACTCAACTAAATAAAATGGTTACATACCACCTTGCTTCTTATGACATTTATCAAAAAAAGATACTCAGTGCAGTCCAGTACTGTGTTAGGGAAATGAGAGGAGCACTTATTCCTTCACATTAGTTAACATGTCAAAAGCTTTTTATCTCAAAGATCTTAAATGGTAAGAACAGTGTGTTTCAACTTCTAAATTGTCATACATCAAAGATTTTGGAGGACTTCTTTTTTAAATTGACAGTTGTCATTTAATATACAGTATGATCCAAAGCATATTATTTCTGAATGTTACCAGGGAGATTTCGTTGGCTTTTGTGACATTTCCAGACTTTGGCATAATTGGCTAACAGCTTTTTTAACCTAATGTCTTTTAAGAAATAGTGTACCTGGTGGTCTGGGGTATCACATCTACTGTTTTCTCTTTTCTTTGTTGTCCAAAAATGTTACTGTAATGATAAAGAGTGACATTATTTTAAAAGATAAGAAACACCAAAATTATTTTCTGTCTGACCTTTACAGTTACCAGAACAAGCGGCTTCTGTTAGCAAAATAGTTCAAGCTTTTTATTACAAAGGATATTTGGCAGTATTCCATACAAAAAAAAAATACATGTAGTTCTTGTCAAGGGAAGTCATTAAGCCCTCTCTCCTTATGCCATGCTAACATTTTAACAAAAATAAAATTCTGGGTATTTTAAGATAGAGGAGGAAGTTGACTGTGAGAGGCAGGGATATTTCACATAACACTCTTTATGAGTGTACTAATGCAGTTTTATGTCTTTGACTGCACTACTTTGAAGCAAATACAGTGGGTTTACCCAAGAGTTCAAGGAGATTTTGGTGACCTTCATTTCCCAGCTGCACATTTATGCATTCAGAGTTTTCTTCTTCACCCTGGTCTGTTTTGTTATTAGAATGATGCTCCTTCTTTAGGGGAGGCTGAGAGGTAAGACAGATAATCTACTCAATGGCTCAATGTGGCTAAATTGCTATATTTATGATTTTTAAAATAATTATGGCTACTGCGCATTGCTTCTGTTTTTTCCAGGTAAAGGCTTACAAACAAATTCTTAGCCCCACTCCATAGGTCTCATTTTTGATTTTACAGAATACCACAGATTTTGAGAGGTGGAAGTGCTTGAGATTTCAAAGTCACACCCAGCACAGATCCTTTTAACCACTGTTGTTGTTGCTCTGGTTCTTCAACCCAAATAAGGATGATATATGTCTTGCTTTCAGCTCACATGACAAAGATATGACACTGTTGTCACTGATGCTTAAGAAAAACTGTATGAGTCACATTACAATAGCAACAAAAGTTAGAACAAAGCCCTCTTTCTTGTTGAAAGAGTTTGCTGGTTTACTGTCTTTTGCTCAGCTGGTGGTACTGAACAGAGCCTGCAAATGGATGAAATACATTTTAGGTGCATGAAAGCAAAAATAGTTTTTAAAAACATAACATTCCTTTAGGAAAATAATTGGAGGCAGCTATAGTCATTAGCTCTGGAATACATAATTCTTCCCATGATTCCTAATATAAATTGAATGTTGTTACATGCCACAGTATTAAAGAATAAATGAGTTAAATATCTTCCTGCTTTAAAGACGAGTTGTCTAAACCCTGAAAAATTACAGTATATGCAAATGAACATAAAGGACTGACTTCACTGACCATTTCTTTGTGTTTGGGGGATAGATTTCTGCATGGCATAATATTTCCACTTGCATTGGTTTCCTGGCATGAAAATGTTTATTGCACTCATTAGCTAAGAGGATGTCGGCACTGGTCCAATGAACACAGATCTGCCTTCTGATTTCAGCCATTAAATTGCAATGGGATTCATAGGCTTAACATTGTGGGTGTGAGAATAATAAAATGGAACTCCATCTTTAGCCCAGTTACCATGGATGCAGTTAAAGGTCATAGTGGCAGCTGCTAACTAGTTGCCTTTTTAGCTGTATTTCCCCTCCTGCTATGTGTTTTTGTGTACCTTAGTTTCTGCAGGTCTGCCTTAGAGCAATTCCACTTCCTTAACCTGGCATATGGGTGTCTTCCTCAACACAAGCAGTGCATTCCCATAAATATGCTTGTTATGGGCATCCCTTTATTGAATTATTTGTAATTTAATGAAAAATGAATGCAAACACCTTAGCAAAAATAAAACAGAAATGCAGCCTGCTCAGCACCCCGAATTATTTCTATTTTCTGCACTCTGCTTCACATTCCTAGCTGGGGGTGGGGGGAAAGAAAGAAAAAAGGCCTGTATATAGTGAATTCCCATCTCCGTTTAAACTCATAATGGGTTCAGGCACTGAGGCATTCACAATGTGGAGCATCAACTACTACTTCTCCATTCGGCCCAAAGTCCTAGGAGTTAATTCCCTGTACTGCATGAAGTGTCAGAGTAATTACTGCTGATCAGCCCTATTTCTCAGCATTCTGTCCTGCTTTGAGAGGCACCCTGTTTATTGATGCACCGCCACCTCATCACAGTGCTTTCATTCAGCCAAGCTGCTTAATCGAAAGGGCTTGGACAATGCAGGATTTTCAAAGAGAAGTGGAAAAAAAAATTAAAATTAACCAAGTAAAATAAAGTGAATGGTAAAGAAACCTGAAAGCTCTACAAAATATTTCCTTATGTCAACACTTCATTTCAATAGATTTTAAAACTCTTATTCATTTCCAAAAGAAGGTACTGTGAGTCTTTTCTGTGGTGACTCAACTATGTGATCACATCTTTTGAAGATTTTTAAGAACACTGTGCTGGAAGCCCTCCTTGAGGAACATTTATCGGGTTTTGTTCTGTTCATATGCAGGCAATCACCATGTCAAACTTATGAACCACAATGCAAAAACGTTTTTTTAAAGTTTTTGCCTCTCTGTTTTAAAGGTATATTTATACAACTTGTCATTTTCTGAAAATAAATTAAGTACTACTTGAGCCAAGTTATTTTGGTTCTGCACAAGGGTGGTTTCTGGCTCTCTTTGGCAGGATGCCACTTTATTCACTTTTATTTCAAACACAATGTGAATCTTTTAATTCAAATATAGTATATAAGTATGATGACTATAAAGCCTGCACTTTGACTTATTCATGCTCCTCCTATCCTTGCACTTCTGTGAGTTTTAGAGGCTGGCAGAAAGTTATACTGAATTAATTTCAACCTAAATACTATCAGGCTTTGTGTGTTTGTTAGAGAGAGAGAAGATAGATTTATTTAGGCTAGCATTTTCATTAGGACTCAGTGTTTTCCTTGATCAAGTTGCTTTTGGGCACTTGTATATCTGAGGCTACCCAGACTGCAGTAATTTTCCAGCTGATCCTATTTTGACTGGAGAAGGGAAATATGGAAGAGGAAACAACAGGTAATGGCAATCAAAATGTAAACAAAGCAGTAATCTAACTGTTTGCTGGGATTCTTTTAATGACATCACTCCCCTCTGTGGCATTGCTTCATTAAAAAGAAATTTTTCATAAGTTGTTCAGCAGTGTTGTTGAAAATAACAAAAAAAAGACTGCTACAACTATTCCAGTGTCTTGTTTTACTATTTTCTCACCATACTTTAAATCAGAGAATTTCTTCTTGTGCCTTGTTTACTGTTGATATTTTCTGGCTGATTGGATAGGAATGACATTTTGACAATTTACTGTAGCAGTAAGCACTGTAAAAACAAAAGGTGCTGATGAAAACTCGGAACCCATTATTATGTAAATTATGGCTGACTAACATAGATTCCATCTCCCAGTCACCATCATTGAGACCAGTTTTACTCAATGATAATAATTTTCATGATTGCAGTCTTCAGAGAGATCAGAAATATGCTTTAGCTGTTGCATTTATCTACAGCGGGTACTTGACCCTTAATTAAATTCTGAAACTTTTTTATATAATGAGGTAAAATACAGCTGACACTTCTATTCAAACAAAGAGCATCAAATATAGATCTACCAAATAAGATAAAGGTATTTCAGACTTACCTTCTTGTAATGCTAGCAAACACGAAGACAACAACCTCCTTTGAAAGAGAGCTTAAAGTTTAAAATGAAAAAAAAAAAAAAAGAAAGCATTCTGTTGGGCAAATTAAATGTTGCATTTCAGTGCTGTGTCTGCTAAATGTTGGGCTTGCTCTGCAGAATGGTCTTGAACTTTATATTAAAATATGCATGACAGGAAAAAAAATGAATGAGCTTTGAGTATATAAATGATGTTTGCTCCCCTATATTATTGCATTCATATGTGCAAAAAGATTATAAGGTAAATAATGTAATTAAATGTTCATCACTAACTTTTATAGGACAGTAGTCCCCTAAATCTTGAAAACTGTTCTTTGTAAAACTATTCCTCCTAAAAACAACTTAGAAGCAACTCAAGGTGCTGCACTACTGAGCTACTGTTCTGCTGCTAACTGAAATAAAAATGATTAAACATTGTACAAGCAAGTAATTTGGCATATGTTTGTGTATATATGTTTCAAAGATAAGATTGGGGGGAAAGGGTACACTATAGAGAAAAAAGAAGTGGGGAATTTCATTTAATATTTATACATATTAAGACAGACCTGCAAGCTTTTTGTATTTCTTTCCTCTCACTCCTCCCCATTCCATATTTCTTTCCCCTCTCCTCCACACTCTCCTCTCCAGGTTTTCAAATGAGAAAACAGCCATTTCAGGTAAGCAACAACAGTCCAAGTAAGCAGTAACAGTCAAGATAAAAATGTAGGGTATTATAAAAATCGAGATTCAGTATTTCTTTAGACATAACACTTTGCTAAACTGTCAGTTCATAGAGCCAATGAGCTAAGAAAAGTAATTACTTAAGTGGATTTCATGAAGAGTAGAAAGATGATTGTGCCACATTAAATAACAATTGTATCCTTAATGATGTGTTGGACTATAATACAAACATCCTTCTGCCATTATATGCACCACAATATACCTTTCTAATTACTCTGGTGGCTTCCTCTTCCTTTATTAAGATGCTGTGCTTTCAGAGACTATGTGAGCATAATATGAGCTTTTTTTTTTTTTTAAACTGCAGTGAATGCAGCTGCATGGTCATTGATAAATTGGTTATAAATTACTGACACATTATTTATGAATGGAATCATAGGGGTTTTTTTTCATTTTCTTCATAAAATATATTTTTTCTTACATGAGATGTAATGAAATTCCAAAAAATTACTTTTCTGTGTTTTTTTGGCATTTCTAGTTATGTAAGGAGCACAGTAATGTAAGTCCAGATAATTAAGGTAGAGTCAAGCCAATATGTCAAACCTGTGAAACAAAGCTACAACGGGGTAGATAATCTGGTATTATTAATTTCAGTGATTTCTTGCTTATAGCCTGTGAACCCTTGGGGATCTTTGGGCTTCCTGTCGGTGATCCCCGAAAAAGCTATTTTATCATCTGCACATTTAAATATATTGCAAGGGTATTCCTTTCCACTAAAAACTCTTTTAGATTTTCTCAAAATCCAAAAAGGTTGGAAACCACTTCTCCATTTCATTGCTTATATTCTTATCCCTTGGAGATGGAAACCCTACACTCTTTAGCACAGCCTTCTATAAATCAGTATGGTTTCTATGATTTCTAGAGTTACTTCGGTGCACTGTCTGACCATTCATTAGACTTGATTTCCTAACATTCTGTCAGCACACAGAATACTTGGACCTGGTTAAAATTTGTACACATTAGTAGTCCCACTGAAGAAAAAAAGAAACATCTTTTATGTGGAAATTCTTCTAAGTGTATAAAAGGATTGAAGAACTAGGAGAAAAAAGTCATAAAACTGGACAATTCTGGATTCTCTGTCAGAGCCCTCGTTTAACTCTTACAATAGACTTTTTTGTGCAAAACTAAACTTAAATAAATATGTGAACAAAATAAAGCCTGAAAAATATACTTCTCTGTTGTCTCTTAGTAGAGACACACTCCTTTGACTCATAACTCATAACTCATGCTCTTCTGCTATCAATTAGTGCGATTTTGATGACAATAACTCCATGAATGGTTCAGACTACTTTTATGCACATTTCATTGCAGCCCCAAATTAGGTAGTTGGGAATTTTATCAGTAAAATTGACACAACATTTTCAAAGTTTCTTACAACTGTTGGGTGACCTGAAGTTAGCTTAGAGGGAAGAGTATAATATCCTGGTTTTGGAAATCACGTTTGACCACTTTGAAATACAGCAAAAATAGGAAAAATATGTCACAGCATGACCAAACTATTTTGCGGTTCTCATCAATATTATATTCCCTTTGTGAAAAACTAGGACACATTATGCAGCTAGTTTCACATCTGACTGTTCACACATTGTCAAAATAAGAAGAGACAATGTCCACAATTTGAAATAAAATCCATGTATAAAATTAATCTGCAATTAACATAATCCATATCCTACTAGCAGCTCAGCAAGTATATTTCCTCTTTAGTCACAAATTCTACTGGTACAGTAAGAGCTCTGTGCTTGGATCTTGTGCTAGGCAGAATTATGGGAATCTTTATAAACTCCCTGCTGCACTGCTTGGTTAGCTAAATTCAAGATTAGTAAATGGTCCTTGGAAAGTAAGCAGAGTAGTTCCCCTGTTACTGCATTTGAAACATGTATACACAGTCATATATTCTTCTGAAATCTGCCATATGAAGCCTGAGGGGAAAAAAAATAGTGTTGCCTGGTAAAACTGCAACTAAGTGGAATTTTTGTACTGGGGTGAGCAAGTAACAACTGAGAATAATCTTTCATTTTTACCTGTACTCATTATCATCTGCAAAGTATCCATTACTCAGTACAACCCAGAACTGGGCTCTCTGTGAGGTGACAAATTCTGTTGCTCCGTTTGCTGAAAGAGAAGGGTAGAACAATCTTCTTCTTTGTGCTGAAGTTTAGCACTTTTTCTACTTCGATTTGCTCAAATCCAAGCATATTATATCTTGAAAAAATGAAATAAATTATTGAAAATGTGTTGCTTGTGGCATTTTCCACTGCTTTTAATAAACAAGTACTGCTGGGAAAGGAAGCAAAATATGAAACTGGACATAGATAGTTGCATATAATGATTCAGGTACACTTTACGAATTATAATTGTCACATGTCATCATATCTTTCTGACTGCCAGAGAGGATGGTGAGTCAGTCTTTCTTTAAGTTTGGGAAAAGTTACTTCTTCCCAAATTAGTAGCTCATGTACAAGAAACATATAAGTTACACCTGAGACATTGAGAATTCTGTTCAGTAGGGAACTTCAAATGTGTTTTGGCACCTAATTGAAAATTTTCAGTCTTAGAAATCCTTAGTCAGAGGATGCCTTTCTCCTAAGTGCCTAGACTCTGAGGAGATTTTGGTTTGCAGCAGAGTGTCTAATATTCCTTGTTGTCTGAAGCTCTTGTACTTAGAAATGCTTTAGTGTAACAACAACAACAAAAAAATTACTCAGGTTTCTCTTTCTGCTGGGTTAAGGCACCAGTTTGTTTTACAGGTGCTTGCTTTGTTGATCTCTAGATCACACAAAATAGGCTAAAGACAAAACTAACCTCATCAACTTCCAAACATTGACATCCAGTTTTCTCCAGAATAGCATTAATAAGGCTGACATGGAGAAACAATTTCCTGGAACTTATCTATTAACTGTTGCTTACTAAAAAGCAGATTGCCTACTTTGGTGATAGCAGTGAAGGATGCAGGTAGGGAAACACCTCCTACAAGCTCATCACCTGCTTTCTTGAGGACCACAGCCATTTCTGCTTATTTTCATCATCTCAGAAGCTGGCCAGACCTGCTGGGAGCCAGTGCTGCTTTTGCAATGATCCAGAGCAGACCTGTGTTATAGACAGACTTACTGATAGCTAAAAGTCCTGTATAACTCTGATCATGAGGGTCAGCCTTGATAGCCAAGAATCAGAATGCCTTATTGCAAATGATATAGAGATTCTTTTTTCTGTTCAACTTTCTGATCAAACACTTGGAAGCATCACCAATTTGTCTCGGCAACAGCTCTGCCACATGGAAAAGTCACCTTATAAACATTATTAAGGCAATCAAACTTACCTAAGATCATAAGACAAACCTCTGTGCAGTTAAGAAAAAAAGCCTGTGTTTGAAATCTGTATGTGAAGCACCAATCCATTCTTCTCCCTCTGAAAGGGAGAATACTATGATAGTCTGTAAAAGTCTGGGATGGATTAGTCTTTGCAAAATTCACCCTTTAAGTGCATTGGCTGCTTAGGCAGTACACAATATCTACCATGGTATGCAGGTCTGCCTTCCCACATAAAGGGTGGAGGGCTACAGCCTTACAAATTCCAGCAGTGCATGACATTTAGAAAGTAGTGGAAGTATGAGACTGGACTTGTAGTGAGACTTTTCACCTTGATTTTATCCAAGTGTCAGGAAGTTGGTTCTTCTGGCTCTCTAAAGGGTGTTGTTGCCTCTTGCATGCCATTGCCTGATCCTTAGTGCAGGTCCTGAAGGTGCTGAAGAGGTTTTGCATTCCACCTTCGAGTGAGTTGGACTTATGAACTGGAACTAAGATCAGAACTGGCAGCTAGGCTCATGCCAAATTGAAGTTTTATTTATTTGATCATTTCATTGCAAGGTAGACACTGTGTCTGTGGTTTATATCTTTAAAATCAAATAAACTATTTATATACAGTGAAGAACTGTAAAACACATAGACCTTGTTCACTAATATTTTTATGGTTTCTTTACACTTGACAAGTAAAGAATTTGTGAAAGTGTTTTTTGTATCCAAATCCCACAGATTTCTTGGGGTATTTTTTTAATTAAGAAAGGGTACAATCTAGATTAGTAACACAAACTTAGCTCCTGTTTTTCCTTAACATGCAGCATGAACTCCTCTGAGTGAATTTCTAATACATATTTTTTATGGAATACATTTGAAGAAAACTTAAGAAAATACCATCAACTTTTATCTATTTAACATTTTCATGTTATTAAATGAGAATACCTCATGTGAATTTCAGGTCAGAGTGGAAATATAAATTAGCTACTGTTTTCCTTCCCATCCTGATAATATTGTTTTGTTTACATCACCATGGAAAGCTTTATGCAAATTTTCTTTCCACACCATATCCATTATACCTTAAAGAGAAAACAGTCTAATAAAAATTCTCAAAACAGCTATTACTTGTAGGAAAGGAAACTAAAGGTCTGCAGTCTTTCAAAGTGTCAGTGCTACTAACTGGAGCTTCATAGAGGAAGAAATCAGAGTTGTTCTTTCAAAGAGACAAATTACAGTGTGCTCCAGATGAAGCCAGCAGAGCCAGGGAGAGGCTGCAGTTTGCCTGCTGGGTCTCGTGATATTTTGGTCCTGTGAACATGGAGCTCCTGGATGTTTTTGCCACTCATGCTGACAGTCTGTCAGGTCACTCCTGTGCACACCTTTACAGCTGCAACTCCTGCTGCATATGTTGCAGGACATGTGGAAAGCCATTAGTTGTTTTTCTGTCTGCATTGCTGTCATTCTAAAGTACAATCTTGCCATGCACTTTGCACTACGAGGGCTAGGAAACCAGTATCTTTTATAGTAATGACTTCCAGTTTACAGCCTTCATTTGTTATATTTCCTCAATAGCTGTTGTGTTGAGATTAACTGCATAAATGGTCTGCAGCTGGCTGTTATGAATTAAGGGAGTTTAATCAAAGTATTTCTAATGTACAGCATAATGATAATACATGGGGGAAGTACTATTTAAGAGATAATGATGGCTTCAGAAGATCACTGTTGTAATGTTTAGTGCATATGCCTTCAGCATTGAATTTGTTGTTGTTCTGAATATGCTTAATGGATCAGTGAAAAGCTGCCTAATGTGGGATTGTTTGATGGGGCTGACAGAGCTGGAATTAGCCCATTGCTGTTTACTGCATACAGCCATTAAGATTAATTGCTGCCAGATAATTTTGACTGTTTTTATCTTCGGGAAAAAGTGTCACTAATGGGTTTATAAATTGGTTCACTATTACTAATAGTAAGGCCAGTGTAACAGGAGAGAGGATGTGAGCAGCTAATTCTAAAGATAAAGGTAAAAAGTATAAAGTACTATATGACTTGCTAGTTTTAAGGGATAATGTTATCTAATAACAGACAGACTGATATATGATGCTCATTAATGCTATTTCCCGGGCTTTGGGTTGAACCTAATAGATGCTAATAAAGTCTTATTTGATGTACCATTAAAAAGCTCAATCTGTTTTCTGCATTAATGCACAATGCTGTTTATCACATTTTCAGTGACTAAAACCCAAACCTTCAATCTGTTACATAACTAAACAGTATCAGGCTAGTTATACCTGTTTTTGTCTTTGTTTAGAGAAACAGAAAAAATTATAGGGCAAACACATTTCTGTATATTCTGTATGCAATTCATATCACTTGACAGCTTCCTGTCAACAATAACTCTTCAGGTTTCATTTTAACATATCCTCTTCTGCATACATCATCACAGGTAAATTCAGAAAAGCACTCCCTCCAAGAGATAAATTAATTGGTTTGGAAATCTTTGAAAACAGTGTTGGGATGTGGGCAAAGGATTATCCGAGTAGGATGAGCCCACATTTGAGGTTAATATTCTGGTACAACACATATACATGTTTGTGCAGTGCCTCTAATTTGCTGTGTATTAAAGTGAAAGTTCTTTGTGCACTAGGTCTCAAATATATCCCTTATATCTAAGGGCACTGACAAGGGAGTATGAAGAACATGCACTAAATAGATAGAAACACAGACAAGGAATGCTTAATGAAGAGGGGAAAACCAATAACTCATGAGTAGTGAAGTTCTCTTTTCAAGTGGAGATAGTGTAAATTATGAAGTGATTCCCTTCTTAAGTTGAAAGAGCATTTATATTTTTCATGACCAGTTTTTATTTTGTGCTGAGAACATCTTCATTTTTTTGAGGGACTCTAGATAGTAAAACAGTTCTTGTCTAAAAAAAGGCAATCACAAACAATACCAGAAAAAGCTCTTTGCATTATTTTTCCCCTCAAGAACGTTAACATGTGAAGGCCTTTGATATGTAAGAGGAGAAAATTATAGGGTGGTAAGATCAATTCCATTGTATTTGCTTGTCTTTGTTTCCGCAGTAGTTTTCCAAGTGGCATTCTTATTTCTTTGCCGTAAAGGACATGAGCCCTTTATTCTGGTTTGGACCATTTCCCCATGCATCCACTTTAAACTTTCATCCTTTTTGCCATATTTATGCCATCTGCCTGTGTATCTAATGATGCATAGTTATGTGTTGGGACCTTATATTATGTAGCAAACTAGCTACAGTCTAAATATTCTTCCTTTATTTATGTATCTGAATATTGCACAATACTGCCTGGACATATCCATTCAGTTTTTTTCATTATGCCCAGATCCTGATTTCTTTCTCATATCCACCACCATTGCCTGCATTATCCATATTCAATAAATCATCTTCCAGTTAAACTTTTGTTTGTGTGCAGTTCTAGCACTGCTGTGACTTAAATCAATTTAAAATCAGTTTCATTAATTCAGTAAAAACTCTATGTAAACACATTAATGTTGGGTTACAGGCAGCTTTTTTTGGTTTACTTTGAATGCAGTATAAGTTAGACCAAGCTTTATCAGCCTTATATTGATTTTAAAGAGCTGGCACTACCTATTTGATTATTTTACCTACACTGATTTTAAATCCTGTTCTTAGTTAAACCAATGAAATTTTCACATAGAAAGTCCCAAATTTTGTTGCCAAAAATTGTTGCACACCTTTCCATGCAGAGCTCTGCATAGATGGCCTTTCCTTTCTACTGTTAATGATTCTAAATAATGTCTTGAGGCAAATATTGATTAGGTTGTTAACCAAGCTGTCTGTGGCAGGCATTTTAGGATGATAGCTTTACCTGAAAATTATTCTGGAATAAGGTATAGGGTTGTGGGTTGTCTTAATGCAGAGTAGCTACACTGGAACAACTCCAGGTAGAAACACTGTGAAAGAGATTTGAGTGTTTGTGTGCCAGTTTGGACAGAACAGGGCATCCTTGCCTGCCTCTGGAGGGAATGGCTCCCCTGGGTTAGGTAAGCCAGCCCAGAAATCCTGAGCAGCCTAGAACCTCATTTTCACAACAAACACGTGTTTGGTGACCTGAATCCTTTCTTATTCTCTTTTTAAGTGATCTCATGACAAAACAAATGGTCAGGAAAATTTTTACCTGGAAAAATTTTTATCTGAGAGGGAGAGAGGGAAGTAGAGAGAGAGAAAGAAGGAAAGAAATGAGAGGGCAAAAGAGCAAAGAAGGAAGGAAGGGAGGGAGGGATATCTGAGGATATTTTAGGTGAAATTGAAAAACAGGCACGTTAGACACATCACACAATGAGATCCTATTTCACTAGGCAGAATCCTGCCAGTCCTTTACCTTGCAGGTGCATCTGTTTTGGGTCATGCTGTACAAGATATGGCTTGCTTCCTAATCTTCTGTTTGCTAGAAAGCTGCTCTGATTATGGATTTGCTGAAACAGCATGTTAATCCTGAACTTTCTTTTCCTATCAAACACAGATTTTGGACTGCTTAACCTAAAAACAGCAGTCAGTGAAGTAACCCCGGTGTTTCTAAACTAAAATCTGTTGGGTAAAACAAAATGATGTTTTGCAGAATGCAGGGCCCGATCTTTACTGCAGTAAAGACAATCTGGTATGGAATAGACTTCACTAAGCACCAGTGCTTAGTGTGTGGCTGCCAGTGTAAATGCAACTTGAATAACTTTTCATGAAAAACACAAAACATGACAAATCTTTCAGAAAGAGGGGCTATCACAATCCCTGTTCATTCTGAAAATTGCAATGGACATGTGAGTTTCATGGATGTCCTGAGCATTCAGCTTTTTGTGGCTCTGCATTATGTTTGTGTGGGAAAGTTCTGGTACTGAGGGAGTTATAGGGATGGCTCCTCGGATGAGCATCCAGAAGCTTCCCCCACGTCTGACAGAGCTGTCTCCAAGATGGACCTGCCACTAGCCAAGGCCAAGCCAATCAGCAATGGCTCTGTGATAACATATTTAAGAAGAAAATTGTTGTTATGCAGGAGGAGTTGCAACCAGAGAAGAGTGGAATGAGAACATGTGAGAGACACAATTATGTAGACGCCAGGGTCAGTGCAGAAGGAGGGAGAGGAGGTACTCCAGGTGCTGGGGCAGATTTCAAGCAGCCCATGGTGAAGTTCATGGTGATGCAGCTGTGTCCCTGCAGCTCTTGAAGGTCCATGGGGGTGCAGAGATCCACCTGGAACACATGGAGGAGATCCACACTGGGTTTGATGGGAAGCCCACACCAGAGCAGGCTCCTGGCAGGGGTCTGAGGAGCTGTGGAGAGAGGAGCCCTGCTGGAGCAGATTTCCTGGAAGGACTTGTGACTCTGTGGGGGACCCACTCTGAAGTAGTCTGTTCCTAAAGGACTGCACCCCATTGAAAGGGACCCAGACTGGAGCAGTTCATGAGGAACTGTCTCCTGTGGGAAGGATCCCATGCCGGAGCAGGGATGAGACTCCTCTCCATGTGAAGGAAGCAGTGGCAGAAACAACATTAATTGACCGTAACCTCCATTTCCTACTTCCCTGAACAGCCGTGGGACAAGAGGTGGTAGAGAATTGAGAATAAAGTTAAGCCTGAGAAAGAGGGAGGGGTGGCAGAAAGGTGTTTTTAAGGTTTGTTTTACTTCTCATTATCCTACTCTTTTAATTGATTTTAATTGATTATAAATCAAGTTAATTTCCTCAAGCTGAGTCAGTTTTGCCCCCTGACAGTAACCACTGAGAGATCTCTCCCTGTCTTTATCTCAACTCATGAACCTTTCATTATATTTCCTCTCCCTGTCCAATTGAGGATGGGAGTGATAGAGCACCTGGAGTGGTGGGCACCTGGCATCCAGCCCAGGTCAAGCCACCACTGGCTCTAAATGAGGGGCAATATCTGCCTTCCTGGAGCAATGCAGGTTTCTACCTCACATTCCTGGATGATCGCTGAGATTCAGTGTAGCCCAGGCCAGCTACTCCAAAACCTCAGATGAAGGTACCAGCCAGTTGTGAAGTTAGTCTAAACAGTGCTCTTTTCTGCCATATATGCTCTGTGAAGTATGAAGTCAGACCAGTGAAGCTTTCCAAATTTCCCCTTTCCCCTAACACTGTAATTCCAAATACTTGCCTAAAGCAAGCCCATACCAAATGACTTCTGGAGCACAAAGCAGTATTGCAGAGCATAGCCATATCCACACAGGTCTTGGGATTGTTCATTTTCCTGCTCCTTTCCCACCACAAGTCCCACATCAGTGACACATGAAATTAATGAAACAAAGAGCACTGCTCAGTATGAGGTCTGCATTAAGCTCCAGGAAGAAGGACCTGGTAGACACTTGGAGATGCTTTCAGGAGAGCAGGCTTTCTCAGTATCCAGTTCAAAGCAGAAACTTCACTAAGGTGTTTTGCAGGACTGTCTTGCCCTTTCTATGGATTAGACATAAAGCCTTGTGAAATTAACCTCCTACCTCAGGCACTTCATTTAAAGATATAAATTTAGACACTGGGAAGTTCCTTATAATTTTCTTTCTTTCCGGAAGATTTTTGGTTTGTTCTTCTTCTTTTAGGAAGACATTCACCTCTTTGCAGCATCCCAGTTCAGGACAGATTACTCTTTTAATTCTCTGCAAACTTTGATTCAAAGACTTTGTTCCAAAATGAAGCAAACCCCATATAAATTACAGAACCATAGAATTGGAAGGGACCTTGCAGCTATCTAGTTCCATCACCTTTGCCATGGGCAGGAACACTTTCAGGTTTATCCATTTAGCAAGGTCCCCGCTTTAAAAAAAATATCTGAACCTAGAGCCATGCATGTAGTTTAGTTTGACACCTTGGGCAAGCATGAATTTATCACACAACTCTGTCTCTCACTTCAACCTCTTCAACAACTGTGATCCTGAAAAGAAATTCCTATGGGAAAACTGGTCTTTAGTTGAGGGGAAAAAGAAATCAAGCTGAGCCTCCAAAAATTATAAAGTGTTACATTAATTGCTTCTTTTCACTTTTCACCTACTTGATTTAAGCTTTTACAGCTCATATTTTTGAACTTTCCTCTGCAGTCCATACCATTAGGAATTTTTCTTTTTCTTTTTCTTTTTCTTTTTCTTTTTCTTTTTCTTTTTCTTTTTCTTTTTCTTTTTCTTTTTCTTTTTCTTTTTCTTTTTCTTTTTCTTTTTCTTTTCTTTTTTAACAAAATCAATTATCAGGTAATAGGATTTTTGAAGCTGAGACACTAAAAATACCGATTGTTGCAAAATGCATGATTAAATAAGTCTTGGCAACATCATGAAGAGTCTTTCTTTTCAAGACCAGTTTTCTCATATTTCTGAAGTAATTTTTCAAATGAAACCGCTTTTTCTCTTTTTTTTCCTAATTTTATATATATGTACACAGACAAGTGCAGTTTAGGAAGAAAAGCATGGATGAATCCAGGCTATGAATAAGTTCTGGGGGAACATTAAGTGATAGATAAGCCAGACATTATATTTATCAACATCAAAAATTCTTTGTCTAATTCATGAAATGTTATTTTATCACAACACAAGGGTATGTGTGGTGCTTTTTTTCTCCTAAAGTAGGAATGTAGTGGATTGCCAAATTTTCTCCCTAAATTTACACTTTAAAATGATGTGCTTTAATTTTCAGATTGACATAATTAAGAATATTAGGAACAAATGCAGATACTTAGCATGGTACATGAAATAGGTTATATTTCTTTTTCTTTTATACAAGTCATGGATATAATATCCTGAAATTAAACTATTTAACATGGAAGATTCTCTCAGCTTTAGACAGTTTCAGGCCAATTCTTTCCTACTGCAGCTATTACCTCAAAAAATTACATAACTTGCCTTTTTTCTGCAAATCACTGAAGCTCAACTGGTGCTCCATTATTAACATCAGAGCTGTCAGCATCTCAGGGAGGCAAGAGGAGAAAGCAAAGCATTCCTACCAGCAGCAACAAAATCATGTTTGCACTTAGAGAAATCTTCTTTCAATCCTCTTTACACCAAGCAGAGAAGTACTTAAAGTGCAGTATGCTGAGGGTGGGATTCATTTCACCTTCACTATCTATAAGTTAGAAGTCTCTGTTAGAAGTCTGTAAGTTAAAGTCAGCTTGACTCCATCTCTAGACAGGAAGAGAGATAGGCACCTCCAGAGGGTGATTCACCCCATCCATAGGCAGGTGTCAAAGAGAGGAGGAAGGAACCACCCTTTGGAGGTGCCTCTCTCTCTCCCCAGTGACTACAAAGGAAGACTGGTGAGTGGCTTAAACTTGACAGCTAAAGTGAGATGAAATCTAATCCTAGACATAAGTAACACAGGAGGAGCCTTACTCTCCTGTACTGAAGACAATGTTATTAATGATGGTTATTGGAAGCATTCTGCATTTTAAAATGCACAAATTGCATCCTGCTTGTTAGCTAACATGAACTGATTTGACTGTGCATAGAACTACCCTGATATGTCATGTGTGTCAGAGCCTCTGTAAAAAAAGTAGGAAGGGCAAGTTTAGCAAGGGGCGTGGCTCCAAAACAACATTACATTCAGCTGGGACCCTGACCAGCTTCTGAATGCTCCTTTTTCTCTCAGTGCTACCTGTTTTACAACTGCCTTACAGTAACAAAAAATCTGGTCATCTTTTTTACCATCTAGGAGCCATTTCCCTTGTATTTTACAGGAAGTGGAACTGTATTAAAATAAAACTAAAGAGCCAGAACATATACTTTTCCCATGATTTACATTAACTTTCCAGCCCATCGAAGTATTCTTCGTTTTAGTTTAGAATCTGAAAACAGGTAGAAAATATCCTCCCCTAGGAGCTGTAGGCAGTAGTCTGAGTGACACCAACTGATTGGCTTTCACATTGCTTTAGACTAATCCTGTCTAGAGAGAAGGTGGGGCCTGTGAAGTAATAACTCTTGACCCTGGCTCTCCTCTAGGCTCCATACAATGTCTTCATGACCCTAAAGCTTCTCTTTATTTCAGTTCAAAGAGTCTGACATCACAGAGGGTTGTGCTGGAGCCAACAAGACTAGTGACCATTATACCATGGAAGTGACCACACATGTGGCAGGCCACAGAGCTTGGCGTGATAGCATTGTCTGGTGGTGCAAAGTCTGCTGAAAATACGTCTGAAAACAGGGAATAATCAGAAAATCAGCATGATAGAGGATCAAAATTCCTATGCCTTAACTGGTTCCTGTCCGTTCTTAATACAGCAGTGTAGGCAACCTCTAATGGACTTTATCTGGCATGGTTTTGTCTGTTTTAATGAAGAAACACAAATTTTAGCTTTTGTCTTCACAGCCTCTATCAGAGAGGACATTAAAAGAAAGAATTCAAGAGACCTCTGCAGCCAGGATATCTGTGTCTTTATTGTTTCTCAAAGACAAAAGTGAATGAACATAATTTTGTGACTATGCCCAGGATTTTAAGTCAAATCAAGCCTGCCATCACCCTCTCTTCAGTTGTATTGTGGGCATCTACATAGTTAAGTTTCACCCCAAAAAGTTTCCTTCAATGAGAGTAGAGAATGAAATCTTTTGCACTTAGTTTCAAAACACTTTGTTGGAAGATGAAATTCATCTGTATCTGAGTATTTTATCATTACTTAGATGTTCTGCCAGCATCACCTTTTAAATCTAGGTATTTTAGTATTGCTAGTGTAGCACATGCATGAGAAAATACTGTAGCTGTGAAAGTCCAGATTGTGCAATCTTCTAGCCTAGAAGGTACTGTCACTTTTATGTGCCCTATATTTTATTCATCCATAGCTGAAATAAATGCAGATTTAAAAAAAATATATTTCTCTTTAGCTCTTGCCTTGCTTTCCAGTCCTACAGTGTTTCTCACTGTGAAAATCAGGTCATCTAGAAAAAAACTGGTATGTTATGTACCTTCAGTAAGCAGCAAAAAAAGTTCAAAATGTTTCAGTTAGATGGGGTTTATCTCATTGTTCTTAAAAATATCCATTTGGTTTTCATGGTAGTCTCAACCCCTAGGTAAGTAAAAATAAATCCAGAATCTTATATTTAATTCATCCATCTAGACAGGAAGATTTTTATAAAGCACCATTTACTTGGTGAATCTTTCACTCTAAGTTATCTAATGGTTTTCTAAAATTAGATTACACTTTCAGAAAAAATCAAAACTGTCAGTGTTATTAACATAGCACCTTCTTAGGGATATTGTGAGATACACAAACATCTGGGAAAAAATACTGAAAGACAAAGTTGTGTCAGCTTTGAATGTGTTTAAAGCAACACTTAGAAGTCCTCACAAGATTCATTTATAGGAAGAAGCAAATTGGTCGAAACCTTGATCCCTCTGAAGCTAATGAGATTTCACCCTTCCTCTTTTGCTGGTCAGACACATTCCTAGTGACCATGAACATGAGAAAGATTCTTGCACAAAGGCATATAAATTGTAGACTCTGTCTCTTGAAACAGTAGGTTTATTTGACATTTCTGTGCTTCAGTATTTCTTGTAGCCAGTGTACAATATGTATTCCAGCCTGAAGGCTTCTAATAGTTGATAGAAGATAAAAATAAATGTTTCTATTTACAGATCCAAAAATTTTTAAGAGGAGGACTGAAAAATATTTTGACTGTTTCATAAAACAAGTGTGAAAAGTGGTCATTGAATAATTTTAAAGGGTCAGAATTAAATTTGTATTACTGCAGTTAAATCCTAGCTAGAATTTGAGAATAAATTCCGCAAAAAAATGAATGAAAGAATCTTATAAGCTTTCTGCAAACTCAGTCTCTAAGCCTCCAATATTAAGGTGTTTGGCCTTAAATGTTCATGTCTTCTATAATACACAGACAAGTATGTTCTAGTATCTCTTTAGTGATTTTAAGGTGGCCACTACTTTCTTTCAATCTCTTGATTTTATGGGGTTAAAAGTCCACTATGCATTCCAGGATTTATCTGACACTTGAGAGTTCAGTGAACTGAAGACAGTGACTAACCTTTGCCCAAAAGCAAGAGCCAGGATGCCAGAGAACGTAAAACCACCACAAAACATAGAGATGGACAAGAGTTAGGGATGGCAGAGAGGAAAAAAAGAAAAGAATTCCACACTGAGGCAAACCAGCACAGAGTGGTGCTCATGCACACGCTTTCCTTTTGAGATGGACTGGCCAGTTCCAATACCTCCCCACCACCACCTCCCAAATCTCTCCTATTTCCCAAATCCTTCCCAGGAACAGTTTAAAGACGAGCAGGTGGCCCAGGAAAAAATCCTCTCAGAGACCATTCAACCTTTCCAAAATGAACAATCAAGTTCCAGTCCCACTTCTTTCACTGTTAAATTTACTGCCACAGAAATACTCACTAGCAGCAGAAACAACCTTAAGGCAGTGATGTATGGAACAGCTGACTTCTGTGGTTTGCAAGAACTGTAATTCTAAACCTTTTCCCTAAGCAAACTGATTTCTGGTTTTGAAATGCAGTCGTTGGCTTCCCAGCTGCTGAGAGCTATAGAGCTGCCTAAAGCCAAGCCAGCCTCTCTGCTGAGCAGGCAGTATGGTTTCTCTCCATAAAGGAAACAACTCGAAAGGCAGCCTGTTGACCATGTAAAGGATGGATGTGCATGGCTTTTGTTCAGAGCCAATGTTTTTCCTGCCATCCTCCCCAGAGAGACCTTAAACCTGGAAACCAGTGGTTTCATAGACAAATTCAAGACTCAGTCATAATGAAATAGGCTCAGCACAGCACGTTATTGCACATCAACAAGGCTGTGGTAACTGTCCACTACAAATACAAGATAATGTGACATACGTTAGCCCACAGTGAAAAGGGGCTAACCTGAGCCAAATTACTCTCAGTGTGCCATGGGCTAAGAGCATTTGCACAGGCATTTATTGAGACAGTTAACCAGAGTAATTTGATCATATGTCTGATCTCAAAGACAAAATAGACTCCAAATTGCTAGTATGGTATATGGGAGATGTAGCCATGACATTCTGTTGCATTATCATCTGACCTAACAAGAATGTAAAAGATACACTCCCTTCTTGGCGTTATTTTAACACAGCATTTTAGCAGCCTGAATTATGAAAACAGAAAAAAAAAAAAAAAAGCATTATATTTAAACCTATAAAAATGCAGTTTATTCTTATTTGATAAGGCGCAACTTTTTCTAGCAGTTGTAATCGGTAACATTACAGCCTTAGGAGGTAATTTACTAAATAGGACAAAATTAGCTGATTTTTGGACCATTTAAAGCAACACTTCTGTTGAAAGCATATAAAATGTATTAAAGTAATCTCCAAAGTCTTTACCCCTGCTTGAGATTTTAATTTACTCAGAGTTAATAAATTATCCCCTTTCAGAAGCTATTGAAAATTTTCACTTAAATCCTTTTTAAAACTTAATGTGTTCAATTGAATCTTAAGCAATTTATACACACATACACAGAGCTTGAGGTGGTCACCATGCTAAGGTGAAGGCTGAAAAGAGGTTAGATTAACACTAACTCCTCTTCCCTCAGGGATTGCTGGGGTGCTATTAATGCATGTGAATTCCCTCCTCTCCCAGAGCCCTCCCCCTACAGTTGCTCTGGTCTGGCTGTTGAGTAATTACTTTTCCACGACTGCATTTAGCAGAACACCCTGCTCAAAGCCCAGGCCCATTTTCTTCCCTGCTGAAGGATGTGACTGCAATCAGGGAAGAGAACTGCAAATCTGGGTCACCCCAGTATTCAGGTTAGCTAGGACACAAAAGCTTGCTTCATCTCAGACAGGGCTCTGTGTTACACTTGCACACTTATCAGAAATATTTTTTTCAGGCTATCAATTATTATATTTGAACATTGCATCCTTGCTCTAGGGAGCCCTTAGCAAGCTGTAGCAAAAATCAATCCAGTTTTACAACTTTTACCCTGGCACTGCTCCAACTCTTTATCTACCTCTCACAGTTATTTAAAGATGTGGTGCCTTTTTTTCTGGAGTATAGCTATATTCCTGATTTGCCCTTGATGTATTTAATACCCTTTTTCCTTTATTAGGGTTAATCTGTGAACCTGCTTTTGTTTCACTTTTCATGTTTGACAATTGGTGTGTCTGTGGCAAGGTTTGTGTGGCTGGTACCCACCTCTCCTGGGCAGAGTGTATTTAAGAGCGTGTATTTCTCTTGGCAGCCAGAGTCTCTTACTTCAGGGAATGGGCACATGGGCTGGAGCCCACTCTTGTTCAGGTTGCTCTAACACTGGCTGCAACTGCAGTAGTGGCATCTGAAAATTTCTCCATGTGTTTATTCTGAGCTTTATTTTTCCAGTGCCAACCCTTCCTAAGAGGTGACCAAGGCAAACATCCATCTCTATGTGTGTAGGTGCACGAGGTACCTTTGCCAGCACACCTCAAGGGTCATCTTCCTCTAAGGGGTTATGAATCCCAACACCAGCTGCGGTGTTTCAGTAGACAGACACCATGGCTGCCTCAAAGGATACTGACTCCCAGATGGTAGGGAATTTTGGATAGCAAAAACTGGTCTTAGACATTACTATGTCAGTGTAGGCTGCAAAAACAGACAGCAGACGCTGGGCATCACTGGAGTTATAAAGTAACAGGCATTAAAAGAGAAAATCTATCTTAGAGCTGTACTTTGAAGGGGTTTTATGTTTATTTTAGAAGCAGACCCTGTTTCTGCTTCCTTACTGAACACGCATGTGGAAGCTCACAGAGCCACTAATCAGATTGCACATGTTTCCATGTTTCTAATTCTCTGCTTTTCAGCTCAAAAATGTGTTTTACCACTTCCTGTTAAAGTTACTTTATTCAATTCCCTCACAGCAGTTAGCTGAAGGGCTAAAAGGCATCCTTTAATTTACACCATGCAAGTTTATACAGAGTGAATGCTGGAAAGTCAATAAAGCATGAGTTTGGCTCATTGCTTCCAGCCTGCTTGCACAAACCAGACATTGCTGTGCTCAGGGACTCTGAAAGGATGCAAGTCAAGAGTGGCACATGTGCATCCTCTTTCTCTGGTGGAGGTGGGATATCTCCTTACATAAGGCAGCAGTTGCCAACCTAATGTCACGGGAGCATGATGTGAGTGGTGTGTCTAACAGCTACACAAAGCAAACCAAATCCCTGCCATCTTCATAGTATAATATCTAGTTTAAAAAAATCTCATTAATACATGCTCGTTTTCAGGAGCTGCATTTTAAAGAAAGCAGCTAATGAGGCTTCCTCTCCTCCCAAGATATATGGAGCTAGCATCCAGCTACCTTTGAGCATGTTGTCTCTAGAGCTCCTAAGTGAAGCAGGAGATAGCTGGATTCGTCCTGTGGAGGATCCTTCCAAAAAAAAAAGATCTGATAATTTTGGTTTGATCATTTCTATTTGAACCCCATTTCTCTGTCTTTGCTTTTAGTCAGTATATGTGACAGCATGCCAGTAGCAGAGACCTTAAATCAAGCATTTAGCCACTTGCAAATAGTCACTGAAAAGAAAGAAATTTATTCTTTTCCCTCTCTCTTTTACCTCTGTCTTTTACCTGTTTAATTTAAAATATTGTTTGATATTACCCAGAGCTGTGTAGTGTTAGAGGCATTTGACAGCTAGCTGTATTTTAGGAGCAGATGAAATGGTTCATATTCTGAACATAAGGGATCTTTTAGAATAAAATGTACTATAAAAAATATACAGTGGCATAACTGAAAACAAAAAGAAACAAGTACATATTCTGACCTCGATGTAGGCAAAGAAGAGCTGAATAGTGGGAGCCATATTTATTTACTCATATAATCAAACTTTGTAGGCAAAACTAGGGGGAATTTATATTTTGTGACTCGTGCTAAGAAGAAACAAGGAACTCAAAATTTCATTTCAAGCTTCTGATTTCATTTTCTAGTTAAGGTTGGAATGCTTGCTGGAACTTTCTCCTTCCTAGCTTTTGTTGATTTCTGTCATTCAGGAATCATGAAGTAAATATTTATTAATATGGGAACCCTCCTCCCTTCCTGCCCTTCATTTTTGTGCTTCTTATGCTAATGAACTTACTTTAACAAGGGAACCACATTCCTCCTGGGTCTGCATCAGTTCTGGTGCCAACACATTAGTTATTTAAATGTAGTTTTATATTAATTTTTCATATTGTAATGCATTGTTCCCTGCAAATATACATGTAGCTGGTTTTCAACAGTAAACAAATATATGTTAAAGATATTGTTAGCTGAAAACCTTTCATCTTTCATTTTGCTTCCTGTGATAATGGTGGTCATTACTCGCTCTTGCCCTCTGTCTTTTCTCAACCATCCTCTTTCCCTGCTACAATTCTTCTGTGGTGACCACTGTGAGGGTTTTCTTTCTGTTTTCTAAAGCAGTTTATTAAGACAAATACAGAATTCTGAAACTACATATTTTCCATGCATTCAATATCTACCTCTAGTATCCTCAAAGTCTGGCGTAAAGGCTTGCAGTCTTTGATTCGGCAAATCCAGTAAACAAAACAGGAGCTTAGCAATAGCTGAAAAACACATGTTTTTGAAAAACAACCTTACTAGTACAACAGGGATACTTAGGAAAAGATAGGGGAGGTTATTGTACCATTCTCTTTTTACTTTCTCTTTACAAAAAAAGGTACGTGAACTAAATGCCTGTATATGAATCTGTATGATACAGTACCACAGCCATATCAAACAAAATCATCTTGCTTACAAAATGGGTAAATTACTGAATGTAAATAGGTAAAAATGACAACTGCTGTTCTCTATAAGGTGGGAGCTGTTATTTCCAAAAGATGTGGTTTTGGACTAAAAAGTGGAAACTAGACGCAATCCCATATTATATTGCCAGGGCTACTATTTAGTATATCAAAAGTTCAGGGCTTGCTGCATCCAGACTGCTCCATTTTGAGTCATTTAAAATTATCAAACATTTTGATCACAGGAGTGGGTTGTTATTATAGAATTTGATAAGAAGGCTGAAGTCTTCAACAATGTTCTCCTGAGTCCTCAAGAAATACAGGCATTAAACAATGAGCTATCAACTGAGAAGTATGTGAGGCATTGCTTTATGAGTTTCAGTGCTAGGGAAGTAGAAGGCAGTAAATGAGTTCTCAGTCTTTGAAAGAGGCCTCACAAATGATTCAGTGAGCTACAGTGAGTCTGACTTCCATATCACGTAGATGAAAGAAACTATAACAAAGGAGAGAAATAACAGATATCTAGATAAATATGATATATTACAGGGAAAAACCAACTGGGCTTCTGTGAAGGGAGCCCAGTCTCACAGATCAATGAAAGTACTTTGAGGAGTCACAAAGGCTAGGCAGTATGGTGACCCAGTGACTCCGTACTTACATTTTGAAAAAGCATTCCACAAAGTCCCTTAGAAGAGATTTCTAAAGAAATTAAGCTGTCATGTGTAAGAAGGAAGGCCACCCCTTGGATTAATAATTGGTTAAAGGCAAAGATAGCCTGGGTAGGAATAAAGGGTCGGTTTACACAATAAAAAGCTACTAAATAGCAGGGTTCTCTGTGCCCTTAGCATAAGTGTTGTCCGGAGTGCTAATAAATGACCTCAAACAGAGAGCAAATAGGTGACACGATGTACAAGTGAGACAAATTCAAGACACTCAAAACTGATACTAATGATAGAGTATTTCAGAAAATACTCACATATCAGGGGTAAATGAAGTTCAGTAAATGGCTACATAGTGTGTATGTGATGCAGACTAAGCTAACTGCTACCACTCAGGAAACATACATTGGAGTTGAGGGTGTTTCTCAGCAAACATTATCTCAATGACAAGAAGCAGCCAGAAAGACAAACAAGTTTGATCCTCAGTATTACATACAGTTTAGATTACTGGAATTTTCCTAGAATATAGGAAATTAAAAAAAAAAAAAAAAAACCTGTAAGGGAGGACCAAATTTAGAAAGATTAGTAGCATGGGTAGTTTCTATGTGATGAAGGGCTTTATAGTCTGAAACTCTTTAGCAGTGGGGGGATATGACCGACATCTAGAAGTCTATCTGGAAAAATGAATAGGAGCATTGTTTTTTATAGCTGAAGAACGAGTAGTCACCCACTGAAAATATTAAATGTTGAGTATAAAATAGATGAGAAATGCACTCTTTTTTCTCACTGAATGAAAGAGTGGAATTCATTGATGATGGGAGATCAAAAAATAAAAAGTATCTAAAATGATGTTAGAGAAATTAATGGATGATTTATCCATCAGAGTTTTAGACGTTGCTAAATCTTGCATTTTTCATTGTTCAGCTCTTGAAAGAATCTTTCTACACGTAAAATTTTCTCCAGTACAAAAAGTCAGGTCACTTTAATAAAAATGGTGCTTTATTAAATGAAATTTTAGCCCAATAAGTTATGGTTATTTTTGTATTCCTAGGAATGTAATAATTTGTAATTTTTAAGCAAAAAGTTTTCATTACTTCCCTGTCATTTAAAAATGATAACTTTTAATGGCTATTTCATGACAGGGAGGTAGAAAAATGATGACTTTTAAAAAAAAAATTGTATTTTTTCATAGCCAGTGTAAACTACTTGCTAGTCAGCATTCTGAATACTTGGACAGAGCAAGTGCTCTAAATTAGGTTTGATACACACAATCTGTAAACTTTGATTTTCAAGAATTTTTCTGCATTTCAGTTCACTGACTAAAATCTTGTTTGTCTTAGTCATTATTATATCTGCTATTAATTATATTAAACTACATAAACTAATCCACTCATTCTCTTTGTGCTGAAATAAATGACCGTAGAACATAACAAATCAAATGCATTTCTACAGAGGGAAAAGTCATCTCTTATTTTATTAAAACTCTGAGAGTCAAGAAGATAAAGTTTAACCAATGTCAGCCACATCAGTTCTTCTGCTGTGTAAGAAACCACAAGAGGACAAAGCATTGTTCATGTCTGTCCTTAAGGGAGTGGTAGATAGGCACCTCTGCCTCTAGAGAAACTCTACCAATGGGCAAAAGACAAAGCAAGGAGATGGATTATCTGTCCAGCCAATCCACTGGTGAGGTACTCAAGCAGGGCCCGAAATATCTGAGGTATGTGTTCATGCTTTTGCTCTCCCATGGCAGTTATCTTTCTTCTTCATCATCCTTAATTGTGTCTATCAAAAAGGACTATGTGGAATGATGTCTCTTTTATTTTAATGCATACATCATGAGGATTATGTTTTGAAATATCTCCCATTTCTCACTCTCTCTTTCACGCCAATTTTAGTAACCAAAAAACTGGGAAAGAATATTGACAGAAAACTATCAGATAAAAAGAGAAAATACAACAGGATGTGATGCAAAAAAAAAGAAGTATAACCTGGAAAACCTGAAAAGCTTCAGCATATATTTTTTTTGTTGTCCTTAGCTGCTGAACTTTATCTGTCAGTGAAATAAATGAAAAAGTTTTCTTCATCTCTAGTGACTGCAATCCTATCTCATGATAAGATTAAATTCTAGCATCGTAAATCAACACTTAGAATTAACATTAGGAGTCTGCCAACCAACTCTAGACAATGTCAATTGATTATATTCTATTCCTAGGTCTTGATAATTGTAATTTGTCCTATGTATATGTATTTTATTTTTAAATGTATTTGTTTAAACAAGATGACAGTCACAGTAGGAATTACCTACAAAGTTCAGGGGTAAGATGGAAAAAGAGTGAAGTCATGAGTCAGCCACAATTTAGTAGCTTTATCTCCTTTTTAGTTTTGTTCTTGTTCTTTCTTTTTCAGCCACTGAAATAGGCTTTGTTGAAGGTTTGTTTTTAAAGTACTCAAAAGATTTCCACTAGCATAAACAGGTTCCCACTGGCTTGTTCTAGGCTCCAAAATCTTATCCTTCCTCAGCCAAATGTGATTCAGCATTGTGTATTGATGCACAACGCAAGCAAGACAGACAGTGTGGGGATGGTTGGTTTATAAAGTGTAATTCTTGTGAGTTACTCCCTCCTCTTTAGTGATATAGGCTGCAGAGCTATTTTGACATTACTCTGATTTGGGACATGTATATTTTCTCCCCATTTTCCCCAGCACAGGGACAGCGAAAGGTAAGAAACACCCATACAGAGGTAGAGAGAATGGGGTTTGTCCTCCTTTGGGCCTTGTCAACTGCTGGCACCACCTTGTTCACTTCTGCTGAGAGAGCACATGGGGCTTGTAAAATCTGCTCCATGGAGCAGTTAAACCACTTGTAAATCTGCAACAGGCTCATGAGGTAGGCATGTTAATGTGACCCTGCTTTTGGCAGCTGGGTGCTAGGAAATTATCGCCCTCCTTCCCACTTCCTTTGAGATCAGTATTGATGCACTTCACTGCCTATTCCCTACCCAGTCACAAGGACAAACCTAGAACTGGCTGGATGGAGGGAGACAGAAAAAAGAGCTAAATGTCACATGCCAGTCATTCTGTACCTGCTAATGACCCTGAGGTTTAGACAGGGGAACTCAGCTTACGTTTGTTACAGAAGTGGGACTTCAGTGGTGTGCTCACTGCGAAGGACAAAGGCATCCCAGCAGGATGACCACCTCAGGCATGACCAGCTTGGCCACCAGCCCCAAGCCTGCCCTTCACCCTGGAGAAATCCTGTGACACAGTGAGGCACAGCTGGGAAGAGAGACTGGGGCAGATTAACAGCAGTGGAAGAGCTTTGAATTTTGTCCCATGAAATGCCTGAATTAATAGCCTACATCTTAACAAGCCTGTACCTGATGAGTACTGAGCAGAGACAGGTGTGTGTGTGTGTTTTGGTTTTGTTATTGTTGTTTGTGGATAATTTATTGTGATGCAAGTAATTACACCTCCCTTTGAATTTTTCTGTGGCTTAGAAACTTGTTTTTAACTAAACTGCTATGTTTTTATGTGAATTGTATAAAAAGAGGTCAGAAGGAAAAGAGTAAAGGGAATAAGTGGTGTGCTTGTATTGTCTTTCTACTTTGGTCCCAAAATTATACACAGAAATTTAGAATAAAATTATCACCTATCTATGCTTGACCCTCAGTTCTTCCCATTCACTCATCTCATACATCACAAACCGATTGACTCACCTTGCATTCAGATCTCCTTAAATGAGCTAAAAACTCAGTATTTCTTGCACTTACAGACAGAAGAAAACCACAGAAGAAATCTCTGTGTTGTTGTTGCAATGAGTTGCAGTGAAGCCTCCTATTGTCTTTTTACAAATTTTATAGCCCCCTGGCTCAGAAAGGTCAGATTTATTGTTGCCTGTTTACTGGCCTGTGAATTTATGAGCATTCAGCTCTGAAGCCTGGTGTGAACACACCAGTGCTGTCTTGTCACATGATGTTGCCCACGGCTTTGGAGCAGAAGTCACAAAGTGTAGCACAGAGGACTTGCACAGCTTTCATCAAGCTGGTACAAGGAAGACTTGTTCTTCTTGTGTCTGATGATGCAAGCAGTGATAGCTAGGATGCCCTCACTGAACTTAGAAAAGGAAAACTTCATAAGAGAGAATGATTTTACAAGCTTGAAATATGGCAAGCCCATGATTTCAATCTTTGTTTAGTGTAGTTTTTTCCAATTAAAGTAGCGAATTAGTGTTGACCTATGTCTCTAAAACAATGAATTTATTTACAGTTGTTAATGAAATATTTGGTGTAGAGGGGTTTTTTTTGGATGAAATGTATGTAGCCTTTTAGATGGGTTTTGGTAAAGTCACTATATGAAAAGGTATTAAATAAACTAAGTAACCAGGTAATGAGAGATAAGCCTTTTAGTGGATCAAAAAATGGCTAGGAAGCAAAGGTATGACTAAATTTAACTTTGTTCTCAAAGGATCATTAGCAGCGTGACCAGAAAGTTTCAGGGCAACTTATGTTCAAAATATAGCTCTAAAAAGCTGTCAAAATATATTTCTATTACAAATTGCATATCTTCATTAATTCTTTAAAATATTAGCATGTCTCTACTGTATCCAGACAAAATTCATCTGTCTTAATATCACTTGATATCTTTCCAAAGGTTGTAACAGCCTAGCCATGTGGAAACATGAGAGCAGTATAAAATCATAGAATCACAAACTGGCCTAGGTTGGAAGGGACCTTAGAAATCATCTAGTTCCAACCCCCTGCCATAGGCAGAGACCCCTTTCACTGACCAGGTTTCTGAGAGCTGCATCCAACCTGGCCTGAAACACTTCCAGGAATGGGGCATTCAGGTATGGAATTGGAACTAGATAATCTTTAAAGTCCCTTCCAACCCAGGCCTTTCTGTGTTTCTATGAAATCATCAGTGAGTAAGAAAATCAAAAGCTGCAGATTAGGAGAGGTCCAGTTTAAAACAACATGTATTTTCAGTTAATTAAATCCTTTAGTGTGGTCATTAAAGCGTAGATTAAATTTCTGATCTGAAGGATAGAGGAAATGTGATCATTTGGCCACATTACTGGTTGTTCCACATGCCTATTTTTAGTGGTGTCATTAGCAATTGCTTCAATTATTGTGTTTATAATATATCTTTTCAATTTCTTGAGTATTTTGGTTCAGAGTTAACTTTTCTTATGGACACTGGTATCTTATCCCAAGGATAAAAGTGTCAAGCCTGAGGTAATCTCTTTTAGAAAAACATGAGGGACAGAAACATAATTTTCTTTTTGCTTGTTTTTTGGCATTAGTGCTTGCAAGTAAAATGAAAGGCTCGATTTGAAATTCAAGGCCAGATCTTAAGAGATGGTAGGCCCTTGCATATCCCAGTGGCTTCAGTGAGATCAGTGCATTTCAGGACTCATCCCCAAGACTGGATTTGATGCATTATTTTTGTTTTGGTACAGCTCTGCTAAGGAGTAATCCATTGAGAATTTACTGCCCTTTCAGAGAATACTCCTGGTTTCATGTACATATTTGTCATTTTTTTCCTTTGCCCTTGTCAAACTGAGCATGTTATTTTGTTGTTTGATAAGACATATATCACTTTATGAATTAACCATTTATACACGAATCAGAATATAGGCTGAAAAGTATAGATAGGAACTTCTTCCAGCAATACTGTAAGAGAGTTCATATATTTTGATCATTTCACCCTCTACCCAAGCCCCTATTAAAGGAACTAGCTCTGAAATAATTCATAGCTTTGGTGTTAAAACTGTCATCATTCTTCAGGACTAACACAGTGGAGAAATAACTTGTCAGCAGTCTGCAAGTCTGGGGCAGGGGGTTAAGACTTTGTTTTCTGAAGATTAGAAAGGAACTGTTTGTTTGTTTAATCAAAGGAAACTTAAGTTCTGCAAAAGTTGGTGAGACTGTCCAGTAATCCTTATATTACTCTGTGTCCTACTTACAGGTGGTCAACAGATACAAAACATAACAAAAAACCTCACCTAGATAAATTGGTGTTTTGACTTACACAAAAACCATTAGATTGGTATAAGTCAGAGGGGTAGCAACAGAAGAAAGGGTAGTGCATCTAAACCTCTTTACTAATGTTCTCTCTTCCCTATGCTACTTGTGTGCAAGTGATTCCTGTTGCAGATAGGGATATTGTCTGGAAAGCCTCAGTTTCTAGGGTTGATCACTAGCTATCGGTCTCACTGGCATTTTCCAGGGTATTCAGCTGTAAGTTCCCGTTGACCAATCCTAGACTGACAGAACTAGACCAATAACATGTGTGTAGAATTTCACATGCCTTTTAATATATTTCCACATTAAAACACTTTGAAGAATCCAAGATTATCTCCTCAGAATATTTATAAGACAGATTCATGGGGGAATTCATCCTGTTCTGTGCAATAGTAGCAGCACAAAGCAGCCTTAAAGTCAGCTTAGGCATCTCTTTGAGGATTTCTCTGATGTACAGAAATCCTGTAGTAATGGCTTTTTCCCCTTTCCCTCACTGCAAGTTCCACTTCAAAGATGTTGGGATGGAATGACTACTGGAGAGGAACTTAATGCAAGTTTCTGTGCCCCAGGTATAGCCTACCATTACCAGAAAGACTTCTTGTGGCTTTTAAGAATCAGCAATTCCTCAAGGTAGCCTTGAAACTGCTTTAAATCATCATGAACTCCAAAGGTCAGCCCAAGGATCCTGAGGTTTGGATATGTGCATCCCCTCCTATCATTTTCCCTAGAACTTGTTCTGAATTGCCTCCTTTTCTGAAGTCATAGCCCAGTGATTCTAGTTTGCACCCTAAAAGTAGACAGACTTTTTTTCTTTCATCATCAGTGGAGATGCAGAGTGATTTTGATTAATGACTTTATTGTCCCCAGCCAGCAAGACACTTGCCTTTTTCGGTTTGCATCAGAATGGATGCTGAACTGACTGTAAGTCTCTAACTGGCAGCAGATTTCACCTGCTGAGAAGGGAGGAAATTAGTCAGGAATAAAAAATGGTCACAAAATAATACTGATTTACTTTAACTTCAACTAGAATGTCAGTGGATGCAAATTTTTCCTAAACTTCCCCAGACCTTTTTCCTAAGTCTGTACATGCAAGAAAGAAACTGTTTATGAGAATCAAAATAATCTTAAGAATCAAGTAAATTATCATTTAATTCTTTCATCTCGCATTTTTCCTGTGTGCTTCAAATAAGAAGGAGAGTAAAGGCAGGGATGAATTTCCAGTGATATCAGTGTTAGGGTATTTTCATGCCTGCCCCTACTCTTCTTCCAGTGAGGAGACTGGGCCTGTCTCAGGAATTTTGGGAATATTGGTTTGTTGTTATCCATGTAAAATTATAATATATAGTGTCACAAGTATTAATGCCAGTCACAGGTCATGACGGGGTCTTTTAAACTTCAGCTAGATATTCTCTTCACATCCAAGAACTTCCTGGGGACATGGTGATCAACAGCAGCTTTGATTGTAGTGACCATGAAATTGTGGAGCACAACATCCTAAGGAGGGAGAGCAGCAGAACATCGATTCTGCTCTCAGAAAAGCAGAATGCACCTCATTCAGGAAAATGCTACATGGGATCACATGGGATCACCTCTGAAAGGTGAAGAAGCTCTGGACAGTTGAAAAGCCTTTGAATACAACCTCCTCCAATCAAAATTATGGATCATCCTGTTACTCAGGAAAATAAGTAGGGATATCAGGAGACTAGACTTGCTAAACAGGGAGCATGTGACTGAGTTTCACTGTTAAAAAATGGTAAAATATTAGAGGTAGAAGAAGGGGTAGGACACAAAGGACAAACTTTGAATGTGCAGTGATAATGTTAGGAAAGCCAAAGCTCACTAGATGTTGATGCCTACCAGGGTCATGAAATGTATGATATCCCAATGTGCATGAGGTTACTTACAGCAGGTCAGGGGAAGTGACCAGCACTGGTGAGACCACATTCAGAGTGCTGAGATGAAGCACTTTTCATAAAAGGAGAAGGTGAGAGATGGGACTGCTCAGCCTGGAGAAGAGAAGGCTCGGGTGGGATGTCATCCATGTATGTAAATACTTTAAGGGAGGGTGTGAGGAGGACGCAGTCAAGCTTTTTTAAGTGATACCCAGTGACAGGACAAGAGGCAAGCGGCACAAACGAAAACAAATCATGCTCTGTCTGAACATCAGGAAATACTTTTTTACTGTGAGAGGGACTAAGCACTGAAACAGGTTGCTCAGGAGTCTCAACCCTTGAAGTAGGTAACCCTGCCCGAGGAGGAATGGTAAGATGAGATGATGCCCAGATCAGAGAATCACAGAATATTCTGAGTTGGAAGAGATTTGTAGGGATCATCGAGTCCAGCTCTCAAGTGAATGGCCTTTATGGAGATCGAACACACAGCCTTGATTATCATCATGCTCTGATCAACAGAACTAATCTAATTTTTTTCCAACCTCAACCATTCTGTTATCATTTGATAACAAGAAAATCTTCAACTACTTGGATATTATGGAGAGTGGAAGAGCAGGAATGTATTTTGAATAGTACTAAATGGTTGTTACATTTTTATATGCAGGAAAAGACCTCCGAGGCTGCCAGAGAGGAAGTTTAGATAGCTTTTATTTCTTAGTAAGGTTTTGCTGAAAGATAATTGAACTTCCTAGAAAAGAAAGGATATGAGGGGGTAGATGAGAAGGTGATAATGTGCACATCCACAGATAATATACCGTTACTGGCAGTTAGCTTGTTATAGGATGTGAAAAAAGCTAGGAACACACAAAGAATGTTTTGCTATTAATGCTGAAGTTAATGCTAAAATGTGAAAGTTGGAATATTCCAATTATTTACCCATGGGGCTTATTCAGTTTCTGCTTCTAAGTGGTGATTGTTGACCACCAGTCTGTAGAACAAACACCAAAATCAATGTTGCATTCACTCACATACTGCTCACAGTAGTCAAGGGCTTGACATTGTGTAACAAGAATAACACAATCAGTACACATATAAATATCTAAAGGCTTCTTTACATTGCTTCACCATACAAATAAATCTGCAACCCAAACTTCTAAATGGTTGTAAGTTGTGCCTGTCGTGATGCCAGCTGAAGTGTTGTTTCTGTTGACCTCAGCAGTGTATACTTTGAATTTCTTTTGAATCAGTGAAACTCAAAGATGTGATGTAGCTGAAACAACTCCAGGGGACCCTTGCTGCCCTCCCTCTCATCTGCAAGATCATCTGCCCAGCTTCTTGGAAGACATGTGATGGGACACGTTGGCTGCTCAGAGTCTGTGATACTGAGCAGCTCTTCAGATTGCCTCAGGGCCCTCAGAAATTTCCTGTTCGCATCGTTGGGGAGACCTCTAAGAGGACAGCCTTGGGGTAGGGGTTGCCTTGCAAAGAATGTCCTTGTTGGTTTATGCTCTGGCAGTTGCTCCTGATAGAAACAAAGCTGTATTTGCAAATGCTGAACTACTCCACAAAATCAGTTTTCCTTCCAGCACCCCGCTTTCCTGATGAGAAGGTGCATTCAGAAAGAGCTTCCAAATAATGCAAATGAAGAAAACAGTTGTCAGAAGAATGACTTTCAACACGTAAAAATTGCTTTCTGAACCTGAGATAGTCAGCTAAAAGGGTAGTCTTCTTTCATAACTCCTTTATAATAACACACAGCTGGGTGAAAATTCATCTCAAACAATACTTACTTTTGTCTTTCCTTATTTACCATCATTATCATTACTTTTTACTTTGGTTAGCAGATGTTTCTTTAGTGCTCTGACATTCTATATAATTTGCATATTTGTTAATTTAACTGGCAGAAAAGTCAACTTACTGTACAATATGCACCTTCTATTTAACACTTATATGTATGTGGCATATGTAACAGGAAAAGATCTTCTGATATCCCCAATACATTTTTAATGTACAAATTTAACATACATTTTAAAATTAATGTATTTGGGCTTTTCTTTGTGCCATGCAAAAATGTCTGATTGTTTAGAGCACAGCTCAAATCCAAGGAGGGATCCTTTTGAGCCTACAGTATAAACTCATAGCATCCAGGATGTGGCTATGATGAACAAATCAGTAATTAATTGGGCATTCATTCCAGTGACCTGTCAGCATTCAAATGCTTTAATTAGATGGAGAAATGGAGGCAAGTAATGAGGGCCAAATCTGTATCCTTTTGAATACAGTGGCAAAACATCCACTTGCTGCAATAAGATTTAGTCCTAAATGCATGACAGCACACTATAGAAGATGTCGTCTCCACCAACTGTGGTTCAAGTGTATAATACTGATAATGTCACTGGCATTGTATCTTTCGTTAAGGAAACAATGATGCTCTTAGGAAGCTTTTTGTCTGCTCATGCATACAAAACAGGCAATTTTCATGAAGTATTAATTGCAAATTATCTAGTATAAATGAGGGTCCCAAAAAGAAAAATCTACTTTATACTGTATCTGCTGTTTATTTCATTATTAGTATTCATTGTTTTGCTTATGTGGTACAGCTGAAAGGAAACACCATATCCTGTGTCAAGGAATCACACTTTATATATGCAGGTATATACAGACCTGGCGGGTTTTTTGTATTCCCAAGCTTTTCAATAAGTATTCTAGCATATATGTGTCTAAATGTACACCAGAAACATTTGTCTACCTAAGATTTTCTGTGCATATTGCCAGTTTCAATTTCCACACACAGATAAACCATGTTAAAAATTACCACACTAGATTAAAATCCTAGTGATATATTTAAAGTGTTTCTTTTGTCTTCTAAAGGTACTGACTGTAGCTCAACACCTGTTTGTTGCTACCTAGCTAGCATTAGCTTTACATTTGAAGTGCAGATTTTGTCTATTTATTATAAGAAACATAGACCAGTTTTGAAAACTGACTTAACATTTGACATTCTTTCAAATTAAATGTATATTTTCTTTCTGAAAGCGCTTTTAGTTTCAATGTTTTTTTTAAACAACCCTTCTAATTTACAAAATATGTAATGAAGTTCATGGCAAAATGCAGTGCACACAGAGCTACCTTTGAATGAGAAGCATACATCCATCCTAGACAATCACAGGCCTCTAAGAGTCTTCCTACACTTTTGTCTCCTCATGGCTGCTAGAAATCACCTCCTTTTGCAGCCTATTAAAGCCATGTATTCATGACCATCTCATACAATTTTCTTCTTGTGCATATAATGTTCTCTTCCTTGTTGCTTAAGCAGAATTTTTCCTTTATGGTTTTAAACATATATTGAACTTTATTTACAAAACAAAAACATTCTTCTGTAACCTTCACCTTAAAAGACTAAGCCACTGTAGGTCTCCTGTCAAAGTGGGGCTTCTGTTCCCCTGATTATCCATGTGCTCTTCTTTGCTGAATAAAATTGAATCAAACTATATGCAAATGTTAGATGAAGTCCCAAAAGTACAGAAGAATTTACACTTCTCGATGCCTCCTGAAAATACCCCGTGTGATATATTTGGGGATTTGCTTTGTACATTTCAGACAGACTAGTCTATCTGAAGTTCACAGGTTTTCTGTGATCCACTGGTATATCCTATGTATTTCCATCTTCTGTCATTTCAAAATGATGAATTGTCAGCCTGTAACAGAGATTCTTGTTATTAGTCCTCAAGTACATGACTTTGCAATTTGTGCAATTATACCTCATCCCTTCTTTTCTAGTTCACTCATCTATTCCAATATTATATTCTGATCCCTCTTTGAGTTACTGTTTCCAGTGCTTCGTCACTGGCTGTTTTCATTCTTCTTCAAATGACTGACACAAGCCCTCAACCCCTCCCCACCAGATATCTTAGACTTTTCCTCATAACCATCTCACTGAAGTAGACCTGTTCCACCTAGATTATTTTCCAGGAGAAATGTCCCAAGCTGTCTTAAGAACGTGGTAAAGCAAATTATATAAAGGCTTCCAAACATATGACTCTTCAAAAAAATTTTAGGTTTCAGAGTAATATTTCAACTATATAAACATTTAATTCCTAAAAGAAGAACTTCTGCAAACCTTTTGACATGTTTCCCTTCCTTCCTTATAAGATCATTACTAAAATTCCTCCCTGGACCTCAGTAAGGTCTTTGGTTTGGGTTTTTTTTTTCTGATCCTTCCCACAAGTACCTTGCATAGCTTCTATAGCTTTGATGAGAATCACTGTGGGTGCTGTGTTCAATTTTGGGAGGTGTTTATTTTTTCCATTTCTAAGAGTCACCATCTGGGAGCAAAACAGCTTCCCACCCCAGCTGAGAGCTGGGGTCTCACCACTAGCACTGCTGAAAAAGACTGAGTTCTTCTGATTATGGCAACTTAAAAAGCTCTAGCCAATATAAAGAAGACATTGATACCTGACATGCGCGAAGTCCTGGGGCTAGAAAGGATAGTAGTCCATATGGTCACCTGAGCCAAGCCTTAGATCATGGTGACTGCAGAATCTTGCCCTGGCAGTAGGACACTGGCATCATTCCTGAGTATACTTTGTTTCAAAACATGCAACTGAAATTGCTTTGTTTGACTTTGAAACTGAATAAATCTCTTCTGAGTTCATCAAATACCTACTTACCACCTGCACTATTGCCTGAGTAAGCTCACCAGAGTCCAGTGTTTCATCTCATTCAGCTCAGCTGATCTATTACCCTATCTGCTCAGAAACTGTCTAAAAAACTTGAACCAAGAGTCCTTGAGCTCAGATAGCTACTTACCCTAGCAATCTGAGGTTTGATTTTGATTTGTTTTACACTGAGTGCCTCCAAATACTCCTTGAGAGAGCAGGGAAAGTTGCACAGGCTCTCAGTATCTTTATGTCTTACACCAGGCTATCACACCATCTCTCAGCCTTGTGACAGCTGGGAGATTTCCTCTTGTCATCTAGCCCTCTTTGGCAGATTTAGACACAAGATTTTTGTTACTAGAGTGGCAGTCATGAGGTTTTAACCCAATGTGCTGGTTTCCAAGGTCCCATATATCATTACATGCCATCTTTCGACAGGGTTTGCCACAATGTCTACATCAGCCCCAGTAAAGGAGGTTTTCCTTGCTGTAATTCCACGAGACACCAGTGATGGTCTAAAAGTCTTCATTTGAAATGAGGAGCTGCATTACTGCACGATAACTGCACAACACATTCTGCCAAGGAAAACCTGTTTGAACTGCAGTATCCACAACACCTTTTCCTTCAATCCCTAGAAAGTGACCAGCCAGTTCCCAGAATCAAGATACATACAGAAATCATTGTGCTCCTTCACGCTTGAATTTTTTGGCTTTGTGTCAAAAGTAAGAATCCCAAGATAATGTCATGTTAGTGCTGAGGGTTTTGATGCTGCAAATTCTGACTTTAGGTGTGTGAGACCCCAGTGAGAGCTGAATCAAAATCGTCTCTTCTCCAGACACTCCTTTGACCCATGCAGATCATTGGCTTAGACCAGTGGGTATCAGCATTGTATCAAGGCTTATCCAGTCAACTCATCATCCACATAATTGATTAATTTTATCCTTCCCTTCTGCCTTATCTCCATTTACTCCTTTCAAAAACCTGCTAGATGCTTTAACCCCACTGACTTTATGAAGCCCTCCCTCCACTACACAAAGGTTTTAATGTATATTCAGATTCTGTTTTAATACAGCCATTTATTTTATGCCTCTGGTTTGTAAATTAAGCTTGTGCTCATAAACAGCTTAAGAAATGTGGAAAACTCCTGAGCCTTCAGGCAGTCTGAAATGAGAAACAGGGCTGACCTAAACACCTCTGTTTAGTACTAGTATCACCTGTGGTTTGTCTCCAAAGACTATGTCCTTGGTTGGGTCACCCAATAAAACAGCTTTTCTTGATTCTCCACCCAGTATATCTTACAGCATGACCTCCAAAGTGAGCAATGGATGAATGCAGCAATCATTGCAGGTATAGTCTCCAGGTACCTGTTTTAACAGTACCTCAAAGACTGTTTTTGACACTGAAGAGTTTTACTGATCATATGGACCATTGTGGTCTCTTCCTTTAGACATTTGATACATATACATGTGTCATGCTTGTCAGCATCACAACCGTGTGATAAAGAAGCGTTGTCTTTACTCGCCAGAATTACTTGCTTATATCAGAAATTTTCATTCCCTAGTATGTCCTCCTTCATTCATTATTCAGTTTTACACCCAAAAGGAACCTATTTAATGAGCACAAATGGCACTGGATGTAAAAATGTCTGCAATTTCTCCTTTGGAAATACAGGTGTCATACCAAGTTACAAAATAATCACAATAATATTTACATAATTATTGTCCTTTTTAGTTCCTCTTATCTAAGCATCTAAGTATTACAATGTCTTCCCAATATGATGAAAGAGATGATTTTTCTGTCTGGGGAGACTACCACTGAATCTAAGTACATGATTTTTTTCAGACATCACCATCAGAACAGTGTTTCTTTTAACCTCTAGCAGTGTTTGCCTGAGATTCCTCATCCTGTTGGCAGGTGTTGATCCAGCTGGGAAAGCACAAAGTTTTTGCTGACTCAATAATAAAGCCAGCTCATCATTTCACTTAGAAATAAGAGAAATCATGATGGAGAGAGTGGTAAGGTTTGGGTGTCCAGTGTGTCCTGAGGGAACAAGGCACAAAGAAAACCAAATCCCAGGAAAAGTTTCAGGTTGTGGTTTCACAACAAATTCTTTCATTATGACCTCTGTGCTGATAAGCAAGGTTTATTAGTTAAGAAAATCACTTTTCTGTACCCAAACATACATAAATATTCTTTTTAATAGCCACTTTCTCTTTCATGAATGTCTATCAGCCACCCATAATTCTTAGACAACATGTCTGCAACCAGCATTTGTGAACATTTTAATTAGAAAGCCTGTTCCAGCAGAGTTTCTGAGCTGAGCAGCAAACAGTACTGCTCATCCACCCTACCCCCACAGTAGGCACCCAAACAGCATGGCTTATTCAACAGAAATCACACAGAGAAGAGACCAGCTAGATTTGGAGGCTCAGAGCCGTAATATAAAACTATAAATCCTGCCTACATAGAGAGCTTAAGCACCATGCTGGCATTCAGTGACAAACAGTGGTCTCAGATCTTGGATTTTATGGTTGCCTGGAGTAGCAAAAGTAGTGTGTTTCATAATGTTGCAAAGAACCTATTTGGCCACACCACATACAAATACACCAAAGTGTAAGCAGAGAGTTAATTCATCCTGTACCTTCCAACAGGCAGAGAGGCAGCCTGCCACAGAATGTACAGCTGTGAATTAACTTTCCTTAACACAAGGTAATAATTTGGTTTGATAGATAAAATTTGGTGTTATAAATTATCTGTGTCATTTGTTTTGCTAGGTGACTTCTTGGTTATTAACAACACAGCTAAAATCTTCCTGAGGTGAGGCAGTTCCATGTTGAGAGAGTTGATGCCAAGGAAATAAAACCCTATGAAAATTTGAATAGCTAAATACTGTCTTGTGAAAATACTGGGAATGTAAGTTCTTGTGTGTAGAATTAAAGGTGGTAGAGCTGCACTGAATACACTGCAGTTACTGTGCATGGGCTTTGGGACAGAAGGAGTGGTTATACAACCCAAAGAAAGAAATGTGTTAATATTTCTTTAAGCTAAGTAAGACAGTTGTTCATAGTGAGATAGGATATGAGCTTACTGGATCATGATTTTTTCACAGAAATTTCTCTTTAGGCTTTATGGAGGGCAAGGTTAGACACTTTTTATAGTGTCCCATTGATTGGAGATATCTATTGTACTAAAAGACTTCATACTTGGCTCACTGTTTATGACTTTGATAGCATTATAAACAAAGCTCTATTTCAGAGTACAAGTAATGCAATAAAAATAGAAAAGAAGGAGTAGGGAAGCCTCCCCCAAAGTTCCCAGAAATAATACCACACTGCAAAGCTCTGCAGTTTGCCATAAAAAGGTCATGTTCCCAAAATAAAAAGCCCAAACCGGACCTAAAAGTACTGAACGGGAATGGAGAAATAAATTCAGTCCATTCATAGATTGAAATTTGTGCTACTGTTTCGTAGTCTTTGGTTGAACAATATGAGTTTCTCACAGAGTGGTATCCTGAGCAGAGCTTGCAGCTTGCTTTAAAATAAATAGGCAGAGAGAGTTGGTGCTTTGCAGAGTTACCTTCATGAAGTGTGGGGAGAGGTGTCAGTAGCTGCTTCTGCTTTTTATTTCCCCTGGAACCTAGAGGGTGAGAGGGCACTGGTTATGAGGGGTATCACTAAAGTCAGGTTGTTTGGAAATGGGGCTGCATTTCTTCCAATCCGCTGCTAAGAAAAAAAATAAATGATGGAAACATATTGTGTCTGGGATTTAAGGTTTTCCTTCTCCAGTGCTGCTGACATCTGACCTCAGACACCCCTTCCAGAACTTTTCTTCACTAACTCAATATCATTTTCACCTTCTCTTCCTGACTCCTTTCCACAACCTGAGGAGGAACCTGGCAGAACCCATTTTCACATCAGTGCTGTCATTCTAAAATCTGCACCTTCTTGGTCATCCATTTTTAAAAATAACTATTCCCCTGAAAAATACAGTTATCAGAACTGCTCAAACATAACAGCATTTCTGTCCACTAATGTTTACTGTTTCACATTCAATTAATTCTTGCATTTTTGTTGTCCTTAAAATTCAGTTAATTGAACATTGCCTTTTAAGAATTTTTGAAAACTCACATCATTCATGTATTTAGAAAGTTATCTGTTATCTCAAAGAGGCATAAGTTCCCCTGAAATTTTCAAAATATAAGAAAGTTTAAAAATCACTTCAGGTATCAATTATTCTCTTTTACAGTTTTTACACATTTCTTGAACCCGTCACTGTGGCAGGAAAGCAGGAAAAGTCAAAACTCTCAATAAAAAATGTGAGCTCGTCTCCCTCTTACCAAAAAAGTACCCTGGGAGACACTTTTTTTTTTTGTTTGTTTGGTTTTTGGTTAAATTTTTTTAAATGCCTCTGAAAAAAAATCACATAGTTGGAAAGTTTTATCCTCAGTAATGAGGTGTCTTTTTCCGTTAGCATTGCTAAGACAGTTTTCTGAATCCAGTTAGAAATGGTTGATCAACACTCATATAGTGCACCAATGTCTTTGTCATGAGAAATGCAAAGAATACTTAAGTGTGAAACAATATTTTCTCTATACAATACAGTATCTTCATATAGATGTTTGAAATACAGTAAAATGAAAAGGGTCTTTTGCACATTCCCTCTATCCACATCAGCTTGGCAACACCAGGCTCATGAGAACAGCACTTTAGGCTACAGCTGCCCAGGCTCAGAATAATACCCCAACCTAGTTGCACGAAGAACTTCTATAGAAAACATGTACTTTCACAAGTCTCACAAGTTGGGTTGGGGTTTTTTCCCCACTGAGAAATTCTGAGGGGGTTGTACAGTGTTTGGGGATTTTTTTAAGGAATCTGAGTTTCAAAAATTTTTCTGAAACATAAGAAAAGCCCCACATCCACTTCTATAAGGGAGTCAGAAGTTGCACAGTGGTAGTGTAAGAATATCAACTTTTGCAGGGCATTCTTCATTTTATTAAGAATGTGAAAACTCTGAGTAAGAATAAGGTCATTTTTGTCTGAAAACACCTAAACTTATTAGTGAGCTTCAAAGATGGAATTTTTTCCTAGAAATTAAGGCAGTGTCTCTTTGTATTATTTGTTTGCCAGTTTATTTTGGTTTAGTTTGTTTATTTCAGATGGATTTCATTTGGCTAGGGGTTTTGATTTTATTTACTTTGCTTTTCTTCCAATTGTGCAGGGAAAGATTTTACTTGGACACTGGTTGGTACCTTTTGTTCTTTATGCCCATAACAATTTTTCCTTATGGTCATGTTTAGAAAAACAGAAAAAATACATCTTCAGATTCTGATTTACTGTTGCCCCTATGACTTACCTGGGTGCTTTTCCGTGCACATTCAGAAAAGAGGGAACCCTTACTTCTGGGTTCCTACTACATCCCCATAAATACAGCAATTCTTTAACACAATGACAGAAAAAAGAACTTTTCTTTTTTTGAACTAAATGCTGGTTTCACAAAAAATAGACTACAATTCAGAGTCTGTAATGTCTACTGAAAGGTTAGGCTCGTTACCATCCAAATAGGCTGAGCTAATAAAAATTATATTTGTTACAATCCAAATAGATTAACCAGCCTTAAGGGCTTAGCTATGTATCACACTTTTCAATTTTCTTATAATTAAATTAACATAAAACAGACTTGACAAATAAATGACTGTATCAGAAACAGTTAAGCTCTATTTAACCAAAATAACTGTTCTATTTACATATACAGCAACCTGTGACTATTTTGGGAGCTATAAGAAGCCTATCTAGTTAGTAAATCCTTTGGCACTCACAGCCTGCCACAGACAGTTAAGTATTGTTCCCAGACTTTCTGTGAACCACATATATCCTAAAGGATAGATTTTGTGGTTTAGCTTCTGCACTCCCTGTTGGTTGTCTCCCATCAGATACCTCCTCTGTCACAACAAAGCAATGGCCTTGAAAGGATTCATATGCAGAGTTTAGCTTTATTCACTAACTTGCCCTTTTGACTATACTATTTCAGTAGGATTACTTACAGAATCATAGAATCATTTAGATTGGAAAAGATCTTTCAGATCATCAAGTCCAACCATTAACCTGGCACTGCCAAGTCCACCACAAAGCCATGTTCCCAAACGCCACATCTTTTAAATACCCCCAGGGATGGTGACCTAGCTACTTCTCCAGGAGACCTATTCCAATGTCTGACAGCCCTTTCAGGGAAGAAATATTTCGTAATATCCAATCTAAGTCTTCCCTGGTTAAACCCGTAGTCATTTACTCTCATCCTATCACTTGTCATTTGACAGAAGAATCTGACCCCCCACCTGGCTACACCCTCCTTTCAGGCAGGTACAGAGCTGTACAGAGCAATAAGGTCTCCCCTTGAGCCTTCCTCTTACAGGATATATAAACCCAGAGAAGAGGGGTTTTATGAAACCAAGCACATGTGTAAGTCTTTTCAGGATACTGATTTTAGTCTCTTCACTGCATTTTCCCCATCCATACATACATCTCTTGCACACATATCTAAGCTGAAATAAGTTCTCTGGTAGCATGTCTTGGATGACAACAGGGAACTCTTTAATAGTTTTAGCAGTTCATTAATGAAGGCTGCATAGTTTACTCAGCAGCACTGACCTCCCTAAAAACACTGTGGCTGTCCATATTTCTATGTATTAGCTTTCTCGCCTTCTTTTCCCTCTCTTTCATTCCACTGTAAATCTTGAAACCATACTGTTCAGAGCCCTAATTTTCACCATGTCTCCTACTTACCTCTAAAAAGAAAGGATAAGATGCAAATAACACTCGAGTTTATAGTCTCCTCTGTGATTACCTCTTTGGATGGGAGACCACAGGCATAACCTTAGTGGTTGGCAAGAACACAAATATGAGATGGTGGGTCAAGATAGTAATTTTCTCTCTTGTTCCATGTGACAGGGTGTTTGGCCGCATGGCTGGGGAAAGTTTTTCCCTAAGGAGTGCCATTGGAAAGATTTTCACAAAAGTTTTGTTTCCCTTTCTGCTGTGGATATTAAAAACTTAGTATGATCTGGCATCAAAGAAAAAATTTACTGAGACCACACCAGGTATCTGTGATATAGGGTGTGTTGGATGTGGTTGAGAGCTTTATGTGTCACGCTGTCACACACCAAGTGAAATAAATTAAATTGATGTGCAACCTGGTTTTGCAAAAGCTCTGAAACTCTATCTGTTATGCTGTAATATGTGTGTGGTTTGGCAAATGGTAAAGAGAATAGTTTCCATTTTCCATAAAGCCATGCAAAATCCACTTAAGTTTCTTAGGGCTTTGTACTATAATTAACCATTCTGAGAGTGCTATTGTCTGAGGACTATGCCTTTAAGCCCCTTCTCCTCCCTGTAGGAACTCACTCAGAGCAGAGGAGTGCAAATGGAGTCGAGATCAGCAAGCTGGATACTTACATGCTTCTTTTGCTACCATTTTTTTGGTGCCTTAATTTTAAGACCAATGGGCTGCCTGTTGCAGAAATTATCAGTATTGCACCTCAGGTATTCTCCCTAAATTACAACTGTGCTGCCTGGATCTAAGCTATAAATATCAATGTATATTGCAGAAGTTTGCTTTAAAAAGAAAGAAAAAGATAAATGGATACTATTTTTAAATGCAGCCCTAGAATCAGGTGGCTTCATGCTGTTATGATAAGGAGCTGAGTGGCACTGGCTGAGAAGGAGGTCGAAGCAGCAGCAGCACAACCTCCTCTCACTGCAGCCAGCCAGATAATCAGGAACTTGTGCTCCGACGGGTGGGAGGGGAACAAGGTGATGATTATTGTTTTACCTTAGGCTTCCTCTGGGGTATTAACTGAGCTTTTGAAATTCAGTTCTCCAGAGTGTAGTTTTCATAGCCTTCCCTTGTGCAGACTCAAAATAGCCTTTTGACATGGCTCCTGCAGTGGCCAGTAGCAAGAAAGAGGGACAGAGCTGTTCAGAGAGAAAGGAGACCGGGTGACCCTAACAAAACTCACAGTTCTGCAAGCCCAGAATTGGTCTGGAGCTGAGCAGAGACGTGGTCCTGTGAGAAGAAGGGTTGATAGCACCTTTCCTAAGGTTCATTAAGTTAAGACTGAAGGTTTGTTTTTCATCCTCTTTTTCCCTTCACTATAGGTAAGCTGATGTGAGAGTTGGTTTTGGATTGTATTTAAACCACAGAAGAGTCAGAGCAACTGGCAGCTTAGGACAGCGCAAGGGACAGTTAAGTATGGACCTCTTGGATGTTTTATGACATTCAGTTTTGTTTGCCAATATGTGATTTACAAAGCATGGAAAAGAAAAAAAAAATATTTTAAAAAAGGAATGGTGAGAGGCTGTGAAGCAATATGTCTTTTGTTATTCTGCAAACCAAAAGATACTGCAAACAATTAACCCTTTATGACCTACTACACACTGTTTCCTTTACATGCTACCCATCACCTCCCTCTAAAATATGCCAGGTTCTCCACTTTCCCCTTTGGTGACACCCAACAGTATCTGGGTTAAAAACAGAGCAGTAGAGTATACACAGACTCAGAGCTGCTCCATAGCTGTGCTTTGACTTCTGAGGTATTCACTATGTTTCCTCTTCCTCAGTTTTATGTATTAAAGCTTATTTTTAACTAACACTCTGATCCTAAGCTTCTTCACAGCCTCAACTAAGCCGTGTGATTCATGTTTCAAAGCCTAATATTTTAGCCTCAAAAGCAGGATGAAATACTGTCATTTGAGTTTTTTAATGACTGTGGACTAGTACATGCTTTTTCAGCCTTTCCTCAAAGGCTCCAAATTAGAATAAAACTAATTTCCACATCACATGTAAGCCAATAAAAAGAGTACAGCAGGATGAGGATATGGAGCTGGAAGAGAATAGCATGGTACTGGGATTTGAGCTGAGTTTGTAGTGTATAATGATAAATTATGTACAAATATTATTGCTATTATTATGTAGTAATATTATTCTGTGCCAACACTCTTTGCTGGTATGTCATTCCCGAATGCAAAATTCTTCTGGTTTTCCTCCCCTTTGCAGTCTGAATAATGGGGCTTATTTTGTGCAAGTTTTGCCCCAGGGTTTCCCTTCTCTGACTGGCAGATGAATATGTGGTTATAGCCTTCCACTCTGAGCCTGTGGAGCCACCCAGCTTCTCTGCTGTGATGCTTTCTGTAGCATAATACTCATGTGGAGCTTTACAGCAGAGAAGACAAGTGGTCATGGAAGCTTAGCTGGTAATCCAAAGCCCCTTGAAACCAAAGGGCATTTTCCCTTTGGCCTCAGTGTGCTGCCAATGGGCTGCTAAATCCTACTCTGGGATACAGAGCAGAAGAAAAACTGTCAGAAATTTAAGGAGGATGCAAGAAGGGAGTAAATGGGTCAGAGAACCTGAAATGAAAAGGAAACAGGAAAGTGTGGATAGGAGATTATATTTAGTAATAAGGGTCCTTGGGGAATAAACTGCAGCAAGCACTGAACCGCAAGAGTGAGGAGGTGATCCTGCAGAGAGGATCTGTGGAAGGCACGGAGACCAACACAATATCATCTCCATAAAGGAATGCAGATGAGACCTTTTCTGCATAAACCTGGAGGCAGAAAAATGAAAAGTATTCCAGGCTTCCTGAGGTGAACTGGAGATTCCATCTGAGGCCTCCCTTCCCATGGATTTCTCTTTCTGTTGTCGTCTTTTTGGCACAAGTAAGGAGTTGCCTAATTACCTACCTCAGCATGGGCAGAGCTCAAGAGAGAGGTCTTGTTGTTTGGTGTCTTATCTCCAAGAACCTGAATAATCAAATTTTTGATGATACAGCAGGCAAAGAACAAGAAGCTACAGTGTTTTGTATCTATTTTTCTCATGGACTGTCCCAAGGAAACAAATACCTCAGCCAAAAGGGTGGTAAAGGGCTGCTGCAGACATTTAGTCATTTGACTCATGCTTTTTATAAACAGCCCCAGAAAAACAAAATGTCTCTGCTCAGAGATGACATGTAAAGCACATGCATAGCCCAAGACATTTGATTTGCAGAGGATGTCCCTTCAGAGTTCAAGGAACAAATACACACAGTCCTCAGTCACTTGGAGAACCCAGGCAGTTCCTCGAGTTCTGATGTAACTGTGGTCTGCCAATGTCCATACCACACACACCCTGTTTCTGGGGTGGCTGTAGGCAAAAACTCAGTGTTTCCAGACTGAGTTGGTCATCAGGTTTCAATGATCACATATTAAATCATCAGCACTTTTGTACATAGAGGCATTAAAGTCACAGTTGCCCTTTTTTGGCAGTATAACATGCTTTCTTAACAGCTAACTATCTTTCTTTGCCATGTTTTAAAAAGATGGAAATCACGGTTAATGAAGGAAGAAAATATCTGGAACGATTTTTTTTTTTTTCCCAGTTCCATGAAAATATAAGGATATCTTGGTTACAAGGAAAGAAGGAGTTGTGTGAATTATTTACTATGAGAAATACAAAGACTAACACTGGAAAAAAATAATAACTGCTATTCAAATGCAATACAAGCCAGTAGAAGGCGGGTACTTGCATTTAAAAACTTATTGTATTCATAGCTTCATTTATTTTGGTGGTAGTAGAATGTAAAGAACAAAATAAATTAGAACCAAAAATGGAAAAGATGGGATTAATATACAGTATGCTGTGAATGATTTGTTTCTCTTCCCACAATGCCCCTCTCCAGCTTATCTGAACACTTAGCTATGTTTATTTCCATAAAGAATGCATTTTATTATGAAGGAAGCTAGCATGTGCTTTTTAAAATAAGGCAAAAACTTTATTAAAATTCAAAAGAAAAGTAAACAGAGATGATTTGGGAAGCTTTATTCATTTATTTGGGCAAACACTGCTAAAAACATTTAGGTGCACTGCATGTTTAAAAAGTAATAAATAGCTATTGTGCTTACTTCATAAACTTGTCAGAGTGTCTTCATTTTATTTTCCTGAACAAACTGAATTTCTGTACTGCTCATCCACAGCCAGTTAATAAATACATCACCCTAAAAAGTGCTGTGGTATTAAATTTACAGCAGATAAAATATGGATGAAGTTGCTGTGCTTCAGGTACGTCAACTGTGATTTAATATCTCTGACTACCCTTATGAGGAGTAAAAGATTACTCGGCTGCTCCAACAGCAAGATACTGACCTTTGCTCCCAAGTAACAGCCACTCAGCAAATAGTACCAAATGAAGAAGTAGAATAACATATAGATTTGCCATAAGAAAAAATTGATCTCTACCCATATATCAAATCTGCTGATCAGAGCTCTGCAGAAAAAGTACCTCATAATCTTTAGCATGGAATTGCAAAAACTTTTGGTCAAAAATATGGGGTTTATTTTAAAGTAAAAGATTTCTTGGGGCAAAAGTGTTCTACATCTGTACATGAGGCGTGTGGAGAGTGTCACACATATATCCAGGTATATATATGCCACCTTGACACATCTTCAAGTATAGAAACATCAGCAGATCTATTAGATCACCAGCTAGTGATCTAGCAATGAGTCTTATACCCATTTTCCTGTTAATTCTTTGAAAGAATTGAGAAAAGCATAACATTGTCTCTGTAAGTGAAGGTAAAATTCCTCTGGGGAAACACATAAAAGTTTGATTTAATTTGTATCTTTTAAAAAGTTATATCTAAGCGTGATAAAAACCCCAGGAAGAAATGTTTGTTAGCAAAGAAAATAAATTCTTGTGATTTACATTTTGCCTTCAAAAAAAAGGTGGGTGAGTGAAAGGGTGCTGCTCTGCACTTCAAAGCAAAAGCAAATGAAAAATTTTCAACAACAAAGACAAAATATGAAACAGACAAATCACTCTGCTGAGTACTTTTTAACCTACGGTGGCACATTGCTAGCAAAGCTACTGCTGTATGTATAATAAGGATTGAGAAGGTAATCTTTAAATGTGAAAGCAAAATAAGAAACTTCCTTAATTAGTGCTGATTAGTCCTACTTAAGGAGGTAGAATTTGATTTACAATGGTAAAATCAGTAGATTTATAGGAGTATTAGACTTGCACTGGTGAGATTTTCTCAAGCCATTTAAAATTATTAAAAAATCTTCATTCTGTAACACCCATAATTTTAACATGATCTAATAATATTTGTGCTTCGTAGTCTGACAGTTGGGTACATATAATAACTTGATATGGTGAGTAATTTTTGAATCCAGTGGTTTTGTTTCCACACAAATGAAAGCCTTGTTCATCTCCCATTTCAGTGCAAGCTATTGTTTTTAATAGGCAAGGGTTTTTTTCCTGAAGAACTTATTTGATTAACATGCCCAAGAAAAATAACATGATATTTGTCTCAGATATCTGCTGTGGTTTTATTGCAAATGATAGACCATTATGCCTAAAGATTATCAATGTTTTTTTGTGAAATTTGGATTTCTTTCCAGCTAAGACTTAGAAAATAATGTGATTCTAAAAATGGGGAAGTGGTGGCATTTGCTTCAAGATTTTTTGGGGAGTTTTCCTTGCAGTTAAAAAACACCTTTTGCTATTAAGATGCAGTGGCTTGGTCAAACAGGAATGTGCATCCTGCCCATCCTAGCCCAGATGTTACTCATTCAAACAGATGTCAGTCCATAAACCTTTCTAAACAAGTGCTTTCTCCACTCTGATTGCACAAGGGATTTGGTTGGGCAGGATGACATTTTCTTGAGTGACAGATGCTCGTGCTGCAGCAGTACCATGGACATTCATAATGTCCCTACAGAGCAGCTGCTCCTTGAGGATTTTATATGGTTTTCCTTGTGGTTGTAATAATAAAGAAAAAAAAATATTTTGCTCTTTAAACTTGAGGGGTTAAAAAACACGCACAGGAATGAGAACCAAGACTTACTAGCAGGATTTAGAGAGTCTCAGAAGCTGAAGATGTGAAGATACTGTGAACCTTCTACAGGCACCTTGCTTCAAACACCATAGAAGTATTTTATTGGGCATACCTGTCTTGCCTGAACTGGTAGCAGAAACAGGCACAGGAGGGATTTCAGGAGATGGAAAGAAGGAAGGATAATTGGCAGATAATACAAGAGACCTCAATATTTTGCAAAATAAATGGGTGGTTTCTAAAATTCATGGATGCTTTCTAAATTTTATTTCTCTGCATTTGAACTTTTGACAAGAAATAAGAGATCAATTTTAATATTCATTTTTAACTTAATAATGTAAGTAATAATATAATAATAATTATTATTATTATAAGCAGCAGCATCTCATGTCAATGCGTATTATTCACAACATTAGGAATTATCCTTGAACAGTCTATTACAGAATGAATTTTGAAATTATTTCAGAATAGAGAACTTTGAGAAAAATCATAGCACCCTAAAATGGAGGTGGGTGAGATCAAAAGACATTTCTCAGCTTTGGATTTATGTCTCTGGCCAAAAGAATAGTGTCTCCCTGGTACAACCAAGGCAGTGTCAGTGACATCATGTTGCAGCATTCCTGAGCTCAAGTGGCTGTCATGGAATATGACATACCACAAATATTCATAGAATTCACATGAATATTTTTCTCACTGCTACTTGGGTGTCACTTCACAGAGTAAATACCCAGCCTCAGTCTTTGCCTATAATCAGCAGTTAAGACCCAGTCTGTGGTGCTCGTGCGCTGATCACAAATTCTGACATGAGCAGAGGGTGGCATTTCACCTTAAAATCCTGTTTAAGAATATGAAAATGTTGAGAAACCCATGCTATCTTTATGCCCCAAACAAGACATTTTTTTGCTGGACTTCCACACTGAATTTGGCCCAGTCTAACTTGTATCCTCTCTCAAGGACATCCAGGTGAGGTGAAAATCATCCCTGCTCTCCAGGGATCCTACGGGAGGAAAAAGTTAACACAGTGAAAAAAAAATCTGAAACACCTAAAGCTAGCACAAATGTTGTCTGTTTGCCTAGACAGGGCAAATTTAAGAGATATGACTTGCCATCTAGATCCTGCTGTTTATCATGTCAAGTCAGACTCAAGAGCCTCTGGTCAGGAAATATAAGGTATTTATTGTTTTGCTGGTGCCTGCAGCAAGCCTGTCCTGTGCCTCACAAACAGGGTTCAGTTTTCAAAACCATTAAGTGTGTGAATAAACAGTGTTTTGAGGGAAAGTTGATCTAAAATATAAAGTGAAAATCTGTAGCAAGGACATTACTGTCAGAGAACGACATTTGATCGCTCTTAAAATTGCTAGAGTATTCCAGAGAACACTCTTTGAATGGGATAGTCCAAATCGAAAAGGCTCTATTAGCATTCAGTAATTAAATAGATCAAGTTTAAATTGTTTCAATTTTATTAGTTCTCTCCTGAAGTAACAGTGAATCTGACACTGAAAATACAGTATCAACACAGATCCAGAGTTCTTCCCTGCGGACAAGAGGCAGAAGATGAAGAGTTGAAAGCAGGAGAAAGAGCATTTGAGCCTGGATTGTTTCTTTAAGAGTTGCAGATAAAACAAAGAAAATATGGTGATTAGAAACCTGGAAATCGGGGTCAGGGGCACATGGGGAGGTGTTTAAGACCACGTTTACATGGGGGTGAAAAGAGTGGTGCATTAGGGAGGCAAAAATAAATTTTAAAAAGGGTATCTGGGTTCAAGGGTATCTGAGAGGACAGCAGTAATGAAAAGCATAATACAGGCTGGAAAGGGCAAAAAGGGAGCTTTTAGGAAGTAACACTGGGAGAAGATGTACTACCAGACATCATATGGGCTGGTTGGACCAAGGGGAAGTGAAAAAACACCTTTTGGGAGATTGTAAACAGGATCTGAGGACTCAGAGTTGCAGCAGGGGCTTTATTAGCAGGAAGCGTGCAGCACACTTAGCCAGCTCCAGGAGACCTGGCTGCAGCACTGAGGACGTGCACACTTCCAGAAAGCAGAGAGGAAGCCTGTGAAGAAAAGCCTCTGGCTTGCCTTGTGCCTAGATTAGGTGCTTGGTGTGCTCTTCTTAGCCTAAAGCCAGTTCCCTGCATAAGGATATCACAGCCCTATGACCACAGAAGGCTGAAGACTTAACCCAGATTTTATTCAGTGAGGATTGGTTGACAGCACAGCCTCCCCTGTGGCAGCAGCTGAGAACCGAGCTCTGCTCCTGCAGCCCTGCACCGAAGGATTGATTCAGCAAGCTGCTGAGCACACGTGGGAACCCTTCAGCCCACCTGAGTTCAGTGGGGCCTGCGAGCACTCCAGTCCTTGCAGAAATGATTGGCAGATGCTGGATGGCATCCTCAGAGAATAAGTGTTGGATGTTCCTTCCCCTCCTTATTAGTAGCAAATTATACCAGCAGCTGTCCAAGATTTTTTACTCTGACCTGTCCCATTCTAAATCAATTGCTGATACGTGTGTGTGCAAGAGGTGAAAAAGCATATTTGTTCCTTTCCTCTTGAATATGGAGCCAAGAGACAAAATTAAAGTGGGGGGAGGAGGGAGGGAAAGGGGAAGGGAGAGTAAGGATTCACAAAGACTCTTGCAAATAAAATCCATTGATTTACATGGCTTTTTGCTAAATCACAAATATCTAGTCAGATCTAGAGTAAGAATTTATTCACAGAAATGCTCACAAAAAGCAAGGCAAATCCTACCATGAATAAATATTCATAGGACTATTTGCACTGGGAGAGCTCCCCTGGCTATTTTAAAAGTCTTTTTTTTTTTTCCTGTAGTGTGGCTGGAAAGGCTAGAATTAAGTAGTTTCAAGAAGTGAAAAAGGAACATGAAGTAGTAGTCAGAGAGAAGTGTATTTGCTATTATCACAGCCAGGAGCAGTGAAGCTCTTCATCAGGCAGATGACCATTCCAGCTTACAACTGGTTTGCCTTCAGTGATGAGGCTCAAAACTGATGGTCCTGAGAAGCAGGGCACAAGTACCTTGTATGCCTATCTGCAGTAAAACAGACTGACAGCTGGGGGATTATATATTAGCTGTCCCAATGACAGCTTTCTCTGGCCATGATGGGGGAGAAGGAAATTTAGGAAGCCACCATTTAGCTGATGGTGAACTCAGTAGACAGGAAACCTCCACAGGCTTTTTAAATCATTTGGGCCAGTTATTCTAACAGGGACCAGGACAGACATCTTCCATGCTATGTCATGGCTGCATCAGCCAAAAGAGGCTCCTCTATTTTTTTCCATTACCTGGTTAAATCACAGATTTTCACCTTTGCAATGGCATGTCTCTGACAGTGCCATGATTAACTTGTAACTTGGAGTTATGGGCTTTGAAACTTTTTGAGTGGAAGAGGCAGGTGATCCAGTGTTCCTGCTACCTCTACCACCCTTTCACAGGAGTTCAGCCCTGGGCCTCTATGGAGAGCCGAAAAAGAGGAGAAATGGAGAAACCAGCTGTGAACAGCCACTGGAGCCACCTCCAGGTTACCTGACACTCTGACACACAGCTGCTCCCTAAGCCTGGCCAGGCTCTGCCCAGCACCTTAAATACAGCCCACCACAGGTTTCACCCTCTGAGGCAGTGTCTGAAAAGATGATGCAAGTCCCATTCAGCCATCCCAGCTACAGGCAGGGAAACCCCAATGCCCTGGGGATACCTTCAACCCTGGTAGTAAAATCTTTCTGCAGTCTTCAGTGAGGAAGCTGAGCACCTTGCTACCCAGACAAGGGTAGACACACTGAATGCCTGTGAGTGCATCAAAGACTGAGACTTGCAGTTTGGGACTGTGGCTCCTGGAGGAAAAAAAACCTTTTTTATCCTGACAGATTCCAATTGACTTTGCTTTTGTACACAAAGTAGCATTTTATATATTAGTGAATATGCACAACTACATTTTAAGATATATGAAAATTATCTCAGTTCTCAATAAAGTCACATTTTAAGATATATTCTGGTCATAAGATATATTGTGGTCAAATATTAAAAACAAAGGAAAAAAAACCAAGAAAACAAACAACCAAGACCAAAAACCTAGCCAGTGTTGACCATATGCCTGAAAATCTAGCAGCATCCAATATACAAGGGACACTTCATCTTTTCAGTGTACAGTTCCAGTAAACACCACAAAACTGAGAACCAGTGCTTACCTGACTTTGTAAATACTTTTATTTATTTATTTTCCTTCCAGTTTTTCACCCTTGATGTATCTCCTCAGACTGCGAGCAGGATACACAGTGCTTCATATTCCAAGTGCTGAGGCCTATCTATCAAAAACTGACTGGAGTGGGTGGTGAAATACAGTAGGAGGTGGCTAGCTACACAGTTGTACTATTAAATTACTGTCTGTCCAAGGAGAGTAATCTCTTGTTTCAGCAGCAGGTACTACTACCAGAGACTGTAAAAACCTCAAGCACTCTGAAATAGGCTGTCATATGGAGCACCATAAATTACATCAGTCAAATATTCCATCATTCATTCTCTCCACGGTCTTACAGTGGGATGAATAGTCTGCTCAAGGGAGAAAAACAACCAACAACTTCCTGATTCCTTTTCTATTTATTTTCTGGGAGACCTTCAGGGACCACCTTCCCATGAGAAATTTTAATTAACCATAAAATATAATTTTCTATTTGTGTAGTTGCAGGTTTCAGGGACCACACAGGCTGCTCCCCAAAGTGTAAAAAACGTGTAGTATTTTCTTTTTCTCAACTGCAGCTATTGTTATCCACCCTATTATTAAGAAGTTTAAGAAATGCTGCATAAATGATTTCCTTTTCATCTTTGTGGAGTGGAACATTTGACAGTAAGTTAAAATCCTAAATAAAATATGAAAGCTGCCAGCACATGCCAAAAGTCTCTCAGAGAGCATATATGAAAAGTTGCTCCTAAGACACAAATGCCACTAATACCATATGAAAATTGCAAAAAGGTATATGAAAGTCACTAATGTGACATGAAAGAACAAAAGTCTTCAAATTATGTGAAAGTTGCTGTTACGATATGTTACCCTTACTGTTCTAGTTACTTTCTATCCTCTTATTAGCAACTTCCATTTCAAACTAATCTTTGATAAAAGTCTCATTATATTAACAATTTTCCTTAAGTATCAGAAAATTGTATTTCCCGTCGCACTGAGGGAAGTATGACCTCATTAGCAGACTCTTGTATTGTTGCAAGTTTTTCTTCCCTTTCCTCTGGAAAATACAGGTATTCCTGCAGCCACACTCTCTGCTCACTTTGTCTTTATAAAGAAAGGTATACATGAACTACGCCTCCTGCAAAAATTTAGGAGCAGGCTCAAAATGGGTTTTTGGAATGGAGATTTCCAACACCTGTACCTCTAAGTCCACACTGCTAGCTGTGGAGCTCTTTAAAGATATCAATACCATGTCCAGGAAGAGCCGGGATTTTTAGGAAACCCCATCCAAATGAGAGGCTGAGCCCACAGTAAGATGCCAAGTGTGTTTGAGTTCTCTTTTCAGGAGAGAGCTCTGGTGCAGGGTTTAAATCCATATTTGAGTAGAGGGGGTGCATTTTCACTAATCCTGGACAGACAGTATTCAGTAAATCCCTATTTCTGCAATCAAAGATGAGTGTTCTTGTGGAACCCCTTGAATGACAGTGAGACCTCATGAATGCATAAGAGCAGGGCAGCATGAAGCTGAGTTCAGGGTTATTAGTACTTCAGGGCTATTTCTCTACAGACCAGAGCCTGTGAAAGTGTCAAAGCTGAAATGATCTAGAACACAGATGTAATACTCTTTGTGTTTTATGGGTCCACTGATTTTGAATATATTTTCACCAGACCTGAATATTATTTCTTCTTTTATTTTCAAAATCTTCTCAGAAGGTGATGAAATGCATTGCATTGCTAGTTCAAGCTGCTGAAGTCCTGTATTTCTCCCATGTAACTCATGCAAGCAAAACACCAGGTCAAGCATGCTATGAGAGGGTCAGGATGCTAATAGGAGATGAAAACATGAATAGACGACAAACATTTGTAGTGCAGATTTCCTGTCTCCATATGTAAGCCAGACCTGACCTCTGCAAACAGTGAGGGGGTGGCTGCATTCCCCCACAGTGCAGTACTCAGTTTGCATGACGAGCTTGAGAAAAAGGTACCTTCCACAAGTGAAATGGCTGTTACCACGTGGCAAATCTGTGTCCCAAGATGCAGCAAAACAAGTCACTGACTGACATTAAATGTGGCATCCTTTTAACAGTCTCTCCTGATATTTGATTTTAAGAGTGGGAAACTACAATTAACACCATAAATAGACTAGTGTATTGGTTTGAAAACAAACCAGTTGGAGATCACAAGTCAGGATTAAAATTAATAGAAAAAAAATAGAAATAAGTGAAATAACATAAGAAAAAACACCAGCAAAGTCAGATACAACCTAATACCCTATTAGGGTGGTTGCAGCAGTCCAAATGAAGTAATCCAGTTGAAGTGATGATCCGATGGAAGGTCCAGTCTCCAGCTGAAGATCTGTGGTGGCTCTTGTCCTCTGGTCACACAGTAAACAGGGTGAAGGTTAGGTAGTTCCAAGGGCAGCTTATATCAAAGTGGGAATGCCCGGCTCCTCCTTCCTGGGTGGAGCATCTCACAATAGGGTGAGATAAGTCCATGAGTCATTTGGTGGTTTCTTGATGGCCCATTTTCTGTTATCAGGGGTGGGTCATTAGCAGGTGATAACAGCCAATGGCCCACAGCTGGGGGTAATAGAACACTTAAATACATCTATTGTAACCTAGGACAACTAGTTACTGGTGACTAAGCAAGAACCTATAATTTTCTTCCACCAGACACTTCTCCTTCAATTATTGGCCAGAAGATAATGCAATTTGTACATTTAATAACAGTTTGAATATACTACTGTGGTGGGTTGTCCCTGGCCAGATGCCAGGTACACACCAAAGCCACTCCCCTCTTCAGAGGAGAGGACAGGGGAGAGGAAATACTGCAAAAGACTCGTGTCAAGGTAAGGACAAGGAGAGATCCCTCACCAGTTACCATTAAGGGCAAAATGGACTCAACTCAGGGGAATTAGTTTAATTTATTATTTAATAAATCAGAGTAGGATAATGAAAAATAAACCCAAATTTTATAAACAGTCCCCTCACCTCTTCCTTCTTCCCAGGCTCACCTTTACTCCCCATTTTCTATTTCTCTTCCCCCAGTGTCACAGGGGGATAGGGAATGGGAGCTGCTGTGGGTTCATCACATATTGTCTCTGCTATTCCTTCTTCTGAGGAGGAAAGAATCCTCACACTCTTCTGCTCCAGTGTGGGGTCCCTCCCATAGGAGGCAATTTCCCATAAACTTCTCCAAATTTATGAGTGACTCAGAGTGAGTCCTTCCCACAGGCTGCAGTTCATCATGAGTGACTCCAGCATGGGTCACTGGGTGCAGCCCTTCAGGAGCCACTGCTGCAGTGTGGGTCCCCCACGGGCTCACAGGTCCTGTCAGCAAACCTGCTGCAGCGTGGGCTCCTCTCTGCATGGAGCCACAGGTCCTGCCAGGAGCCTGCTCCAGCTTGAGCTTCCCATGGAGTTGTGGCTTCCTTCAGGCATCCCCCTGTGCTGGAATGGAGGTCCTCCACAGGCTGCAGATGGGGATATCTACTCCACCATGGACCTCCATGGGCTGCATGCCTGACTCTCCATGATCTCCCCACCACAGGCTGCAGGGAAAACTCTGCTCTGGCACCTAAAGCACCTTGTCCCCCTCCTTCACTAACCTTGGTGTGTGCAGGGCTCTTGTTCTCATGTAGTCTCACTTCTCTCTCCTCTGAATGCTGTTGCACAGTAACTTTCCCCTCCCCTTAAATCCAGAGGCACTACCAGCATCGCTGATGGGCTCAGCCTCCGCCAGCAGCAGGATGGTCTTGGAGCCAGCTGGCATTGGCTCCATCAAATACAGGGGAACCTTCTGGCAGCTCCTCACAGAAGCCCTGTAGCTACCCCTGTAGTCCTGCCAGTACCAAAACCTGGCCATGCAAACCCAATACAACTGCTAAAAGATGAAGTTATTATAATTTTATTAAAAAAAAAAAAAAAGAGAGAAAGTAAAGGGAAAAAAACAACTTTGAAGCTAATAATCAAAAGATTAGAGAAAGGATATCTTTTAATTAATTTCAAACCCTGGATTGAGTATTAAATAGAAACATGAAAGAAAGATTTCCAATTGGAAGGGCTGGTAACTGAAGAGTCTTCACTCTCTTGAGGATTACCATTTAATTTTAAACATTGATTTAAAATAAATGATAGTACAGTCCCCAAGGAAAGATGTATTTCAGTTGTAAACATAAGAGTGATGTATAATAAATGAAATATATAACATTCTCCTTGAGGAGTTTTTTACTTTATTGTGCAATCATGCTATGGGAATAATTTATACCTTTTAACTTGAATCTCAGACAAAAGCTCTCAGGTATCCTTCTGTAATCAGCTTTTCCTTTATTTATTTGCCTGTATTTACATATTTGAAAGTCTATGATGTCAGTTCTTCTGTCAATGCCTGCAAAGGTACGTGATAGATGGGGGAGGTTTACTCTGGATTATCATCTGAATGACAAGGGTCTCATAACAGTCCTGACCAAGTATCTCACCTTATAGAAAGCAAACTAGTTCCTCACCTCACAGTCAGTTACCTTGCTTATCTCATCATAACCACTGCAGCCTTTCTCATTCATGACTATGTCATCTCTTCACTCTGTTGCAGTCCTCCCATTTTCCAATTTCTTTTTCCTAAGTATTAAGATATATTGTACCCTAGTTCTAGGAGAAGCAGCTTTTCCGCTTCATTTGTTTTGTGTCCTGTCAGCATCTAGGTGAACACAATAATTAATTATGAACAGTTGCTTCAGTAGTGCTTCTAGTGATTCTTTTTCTAGGTGTTCCCGCTCTGCTTTTTTTTTGGGTTTTTTTTTTTTGATTTACAGAAAAGACAAGTGACTGCCAATTTTGTCAGGCAAAAGTTTGCTTTAAGTAATTTTCTTCTTAGGGAAAACGTGCTCTATCAACTCAGCTCTTGAGATCTGTTTCTAAGGCTTCAGGCTTTACATTTGTCCAGCTGAAAGACAAAGATTTGTTCAGTATTTAGCCGTCCAGACCAGACTCTGTCTTCTGATCTCCTAAATCTCACTTTTCCTGAGGCTTTTTTTGCTCCAAGAGGGAAAATAGAAGCACTTCCTGAGGTGGGTGAGGCACAGCTCAGGAGGGACTATGAAAACCAGAACAGGTCCTTCTTAATAGGTTCTGATGGTTTCCACATTCTATACAAGACCTAGACAGCAACACATGAATGCACATTCAGATGGGTGATGTCTTCCAACAAGACTTGTTTCCTCTGCCCTCTTTTGTAAAAATTCAGTATTCACTGTTTTCAGAAAACAACTCCTATTTTTTTCTTATTGTTTGGATACTACTGCATCTTGTGCTTATAGAGGGGTTTCAGATCAAAAGTACTTTGTAACTTCAGTTTGACACCATGAATGAAGAGACAGAAGGTGGAGAATACCTCCTAATTAATTACAATATTATTAAAGTAATTACAGCTGTGACATATTACTTGAGGATTAGTCATTTCACCATGGAAATTCTTTTGCACACAAAGCCACATGTGGAGATTCGCTTTCTTTGAGCTCATTCTACACAGTGTGCTTTTAGATACTTGGCAATTTTGGTTATATGGGGTTCTCAGTTGGGCTAATAAGGTGAACAAAATGGAAACTTCCACCCTGTTCTCCACACTTAGACCACTAGACAGCATAATAAAGTGTGTTGTGAAATATTATTAACCATTTGAGTGATAATATCGTCACTGAATATATGTCTGGAATTAGAAGTGCAAGGAACACACATTGCAACCCTTAATATTTCCCTGTCTAAAGACTGATGCACTCATGGAAGTAAAATGCTACTTCATCTTAGTGCAAACTGACAATTGCTCCCTTTCCCAGATTTATTTCTAATAATCTGAGGGGAAAAGACAATTATATTTTTTACATTCTTCCCCTGAGTCAAGTTTCAAATAAGTGCATAAATACCTGCATTCAAAAACCAGCAGAATCGGTGTGTTTGAACAAGGCAGCATCTTGGATTGGTTATGAGACCAATCGGTTGCTCAAGGATCCTGTGTGAACCTGAGATCTTATCTTGGTGAAAGAATCCCAGCCTTTATTTCTTGCTGTAACAGCTGGATGGGGTACTGGTGACCAGTTTATCAGTCCTAGCCTCAGCCTCAGCAAGAGAATATCTGTCATTCTTCTTCTCCAAACCTTTAAATATGGGTCAGGCAGACAAACCTTGCCCCTCAGACACATAGTGGCATCTGTCTTCCCCTGGACCCTCTGCCCAAGAGCTGGATATGGTGTCGGTCACTACTGGCTTTCAGAGGTATGAGGTGTCAGTAGGCTTGCTGGGGGCAGATGAAGAAAGTGGGGTCACTTGTACTTGGTGAATACACTGCCTTTTGAACATTAAAAGGTGGTGAAATTGTACTCCAATCAAGGAAGATACACAGAAGTAGGAAACTCTCTTCCCTGCTGTGTTTCTGAAGAGAGTGTGATCCCAGCCCAGCACCACTGGAAACTGGAAAGAAACAAGTGGCCTGGAGCTCCCAAGAGACATGCTGACTCAGCATGTCTTCTGCAGCCTGGTCTCCAGCCCCTGTCTCCTGGCTATTTTCTCCCAGGACACCTCCAGGAGAGGGCAGCAATGGATCTGCTGGCTACTTTTCCCCTGAGATGAAGCACCTCCTGCCTGCTCTCCCACCCTCCCCCCATTGCACACACCCTTCCTCCATTGGGTGCCAGTAGGCATAACAAGTCCCTGGTTTTGCCTCAGGGGTTACTCAAGCCATTTGGACTTTTCCTTGCTAGTTAATAATTATGGAAAGTTCTTTCCAAAGGTAGTTAGGTTTACTGCTCGATGGCTTCTGTTTTAAGACAAGCATTCTGATACTAAATCCTGCATTATAACTCATGGACACCTGAGTTTCACTGCAGTATTGCATATACCTCTGCTTTTTACACCGTGGTCCCTACAGGGATGCTCACTAGTAGAGGATGAGCACCAACAATCAGCAATTACATTACTCAAAAGATCGTTTTTTCTGTATTAGAGAAAAACCTTATTAAATTTGAATAGCTAGCAAAGGAGGAGCCTTTTTTCCCCAAAAAACTTTATTTTTTGTTCTTTTATTTCAGAAAGTATTTCCCTTACTATTGTTATGACAGGGTCTCTCTAGTCTGAAAAGTATGTAACAAACTACAGATAGGAACATTTTTTAAAAGGAAGCATTAATTACTGTTAGCTTATTTTAAGTAAAACACTACTAAAGTTATTTCAGACAAATCACATTATTGTGATAAAAGGAGACCTTAGATGTTCACAACAGCATTACAAATAGGTTAGTACATCTTAAAAGCTAGAATTCTAGGCTTTAGTCTAAGTCAGGCAGAAGTTATCCGACACATTTATT
>VXAC01003061.1:11900-114400 GCA_013399225.1 Rhipidura dahli | reverse complement strand
CTTGGGTTACTCACTTTGGGGCATGTTAAGTTACTTCTTTTCCCTTCTTTTTTTTTTTTTCATACCTTTCTTCTTTTTAATAAATTCCTTACTTTTAACGTTGCTGGAACTATAAGGAACAGCATAAACAGAAGGTAAACCAGTAGATCATGACTACATAAATATATACTAGCTGAGATTATGTCACTTGCACACATGTAAAGCAGCTCCATGTGCTGAGCAGAACTCCCAGTCTGTTGGCTCCACAGGGTACGAGCAAATCTGGAAAGTACAGAACAAGTTCATTTCCCCATTTCTGTATTACAAATGATTTCTGAACCAATGCCACCACTCTGGCTTTTCAGATCTAATCTGGCATTACCAGAGATTGCAAGACTAAGGTAGTACCTAGGATATTAGAAACAGAAAACTACTACAGATCTTCCCCCTTCAAAAAAGACTCCAAATACTTCATAGAGCACCTTCCAGTGCACAATTTAATGGTTTTTTTATCCTGACATTGAGGTTGCCTAAGGACCTTGTGACCCTGAAGAAGCAAATTCAAATTACTCTTCTCATCCTATGCTCCAAGAGTAAGTCTGAAATATCCAGAGAGTGGTCTGAAGTTGTACCACTATCTAATGCCTTGAAAGACTCCTTTCAGCAACATTAGGTTTTTATGCTAATCTTCCAGGCTTTCCTCATCATCACATTTACATTTTCATAGCCATACCTGCTGTTTCCTTCTTTTCTTTCTCTGGTGACAAAGACCCCAGCAAAGCAAAGCCAGTGCAGATAAAGTCTTGAAAACAAATCTAACAGTCATTAAGGACAGCAGTGTGGTGATTTTGGTGCTCATCTGCTCATTTCATACAAGCTTCTAAGTAACCACAATGGCACAGCTGTCAATCACAGTCAGAAATGGGCCAAAAATGAACTGTGAATCCAACACCCTTCTAACCTTGGGCAGGCGAAGGCCATACAGACATGCAGATAATTTGAGTGCAGAAAAATATCCTTCCAGTTCCTGATTCACCATGGCCCAAATGTCATGTTACTCATGTCATGTACTCAGAAATATGTTCAATCTCAGTAAGGCATTCTATTCAAGTTCCATTCAAAAATCTGGCCTTTTCAGGGCACAGAGTCCCCAGACCAAACCTCAAGTCCTCATCTGACAGCATCCTCAAGCCATCTCCAAATGTGAGTAATAATCTGAGCCTAAAATGAAACAGAAGCAGAGTCAGTCCCCTGGAGGTAAAAAGCTCCTCAACACCTTATTAGCTAGGCCTCAATCAAATTTGGCTCACTTTGATCATTTTTTGCCAATCTCTTATGCCTGAGAAGAATTCTTTTGCCCCAAAGGCAAAGGAATGCGGAAAAAAAGAAGAAGAGCTTTCACCTGTTTGTTTTTTATTTGTAGTAATAATTCATAGTTCTGAAAGCATGTACTGCTAAGAAAAAGGGACCATTTTCAGTGGTCACAAAATGATGCTTTTACTCCTCCTTAATGTGACTTTTCAGGAAGAAAATTTTTTCAAGTATAAATAAGGAGCAGCTACTCAAGACATTTTTATTTATTAATAGTTAGATTCTTTCTGTAAAAAAACCAACACAAACCCTCCATAACACCTTGATTGCATTACTACTTCATATTTGCCTGCATAAATAAACCTGACGTTTTACTGCAAGAGAGGCAGCTATTTTAAAGATGGCAAAATGTCAGCTCTTGGATGGTTGGTTTCATTTAACAGGGCTCCACATGAATTTATGAACTGTTCCATAACATCTTCTCCCTGCACCAAATGGCAGACTTTGGGCAGAAACCCAATGTATGTTTAGCTAATGTATAACAAACAGTGTATTTACATAGTCAGTGGACCCTATTAGGTATTAAGAATGGTCTCTTTCTAAATTTACTGTTAATTCCCTTCCGCAACAACCCAACTGAAGTGCTCGCTTCTCAGAGAAAGCTAAGAAAATGTGCCTCCACTCTCATGTGTGTATGGGTCTTTTCTTTCTTTCCAAAATGTCTTTAACAAAACTTCTGACAGTTATTTTCTTTTGTTGCAAGGGTGAGAATGTAGTTTAAGATATTGTTTCCTGACTTTAAAGGTGCCTTGTGGTTTTTAAGGCTATTTTAGCAGCTAAAGAAATTCTACTGCAGACACAATGTACCAGTTCATTTCTTAAGCAATAAATGGCAAGCAGGGTGGTGCTGAATAAGCATGCTTATATGGAATTTCTCTTTGAAAAGACCACTAGTTAGGCCCTATAACACTTCAGTTGATATTTCCACAGTGCAAACACGATAGTGGAAATTAAGTTGCCGCAGCAAATTCAGTTTAGGAGAAATTTGTTATGAATAAAATGCTGCTGCTGGCCTTAGAACATTGAATTTATCCACCAAATAATATATTAGAAATACCACTTCAGAAGAAATCAGCTCTAAATAATTGATAAATTTGGTTTGTTTAGAAACCTTTTGACCCCTGTAATAGAAAGTAAAAACACATTTCAGTTATTAAAGTCACATATATTCCCTCTGGTAGGGGAAGCTTTTAATTTTAAGCTGGTCTCTGTTGGGGCCATTTGATAAAGCTTGGAAAAACCTTTTCAACTGCTGCTGGTGGATTTGGGTCAGCTTCCCTTGGGAAAATGGCAAAAGATAAATTTGTAGCTTTTCATAACACATAAGAAAACTTCAGAGATTTTAAACATCAAGAACTATTGGAACTGAAAGACAGTTTCTCTTTTGTTTCTCCCCCTCCTCCTCCTGCTCCTTCTTCTCTTTTATTTCCAAAAAGAACTTTAAATTCTCTTGTTGTTTTAATTTTTTTTTTTTTTGGACTACAGAGGTTAGAAAGTTTTGACCTCTCTAACTATACTACCAGTGGTCCTTATTAGTGTAAGATTCATTTTGAGATAGAAATATCATTATGCATTTTTTGTTTTTAAATGGAACCATTTCTTTCTACTGGTTTCAAAGCCAAGAGCAAAATAAAAACCCTCTATCGGTCTTTTTTTTTTTTTTAATGCATTTCTTAAACTTTGCTTCAGCCACTGTTACCAGAACTTTATGTCCACAAAAATAAGTCAGTCTCATTTTCCCAGAGCAGTAATCACGGTTTATGAATGAGGGCACTGATTCTACAGGGATTGCCAAAATGTACCTGACCTCACTGCACTGCTGTTTCACAACAGAGAAAGAAACAGGGGTGAAAGAGAAAAAAAAATCTACTTAATACTTATGAAAACAGAAAGACATAATAACACCCCATAGTCAAATATTTAAGTAGCCATTTCTTCATAAAACAAATACTCACAGGCAGCAAAGCAGATTGTGCTGCCCTCTGAACCTCAGACCTGCATACATCCCTGCACATATTTGCAAAGGTTGCTGCTGTTTTTGTCCCTTCAGGAGCTGCCTCTGAGAAGCAACATCTGCAGACTTTGTGGGGAACATCCACTTCTGTACATTAATCTGAGACCACCAAATTCAGTTCATATAAATTACTGAATGGCCATCATCCAACAGAAACAACCATCTCTCTCTGATAGCCTGAGCTGAACAAGAACAAGCATGCTAGAGGATAAAATCTATGTATTTTCTTACAGGCCCTAGAACAATTTGGTCTCCCTTCTCGGTTGTCATTAAGACTAAAGTATGTTTCCCTGGAATGCATTTGTGAGCACAGTGAGACTCTGGAGTGGTAGATGGCTCTGGCAAGCTGAGTTCCTCTTCCTAAATTTCATGGTGAATAAAGCATTGGCACTTTTGAAACTACAGAGCAGCTGAATTTTTAGATACCTGGACAAGTCCCTAACAATCCCACTTACCTACAGCCTGTGAAGAGTGCTCAGCAACAAACTGGTAGAAGCAAAGCTTTCCTCCAAGACAACTAGCTTTTCTTGAGCAGCCAATTCGTTCTTGTTGCTTTTTCATGCTTGGTTGCTATTCCCAGTGTAAGACACTTTGTTGCATGGATGCAGTGGTAAATTATTAAAAGGGTCTCTACCAGGTATTCATTCATGCAGTCACAAATTATGTGTTCATATACCTCTGCCGATTCTTGGCAGGTGCAGCTCCTCTGTGAGTACTTTAGCAATTCAAACACCTGCATTATTTCATTACTTTAGAACTGTTATTCAAAGAGTTGCACCTACACCCCATTAGCACCCTCAGAGGGAGACCAGCTCTTGGTAATTTATGTTGTGGAGGGATTGCCACCTTGGACAAGAAAGATGACATGCAGAGAGCTAGGCTGTGATTTTACAGCCACGCTATTCCAGCTTCTCAAATAAACACACATAGTACACATCTTCACGGTCACTTGGTCCACTTGGATGAGTGAAAGGGGCTACTTTATGTTTACTGTGCACTCAGTGTTCACACAGGAAATAGTTGAGGAGCCGCCAGTATTTTAAAAGGTGACAGGCTGGAGTATTCATGGTGTTTTCCTTGTGCAGGAATGTCTTGGAAAGCTGTGACATTTTGAATTGGAACTTTTTTTTTTTTTTTAAGTTCTTCCCCCATTCTTCTTCTCTCCCTTCCACCCACCTTATTATAACCTCCAGCTCATAGACCACTGTTGGATGATTCCCTTCCACTGCCTTTCTCATGCTTCAGTAGGCTGACTCTCCCCACCTACTGCATCACACAAACTCCTGCTGGCTAATTCCTCGCCCCTAATGATTGCTAGCAGCACCTTCCCACGCATAGGCACCGGCACATATTCACCTGCTAGAAACCTCTTTATGCTCTTCATCATTTGAAACACTGAAATAAAACCTGTTTCTGGCCAAAACAATTGGATGCTTACTCCAGTTACAGAGGAAGGAGCCAGTATATGCAAAGTGTGATTGTTACAGTTACATTACAGTTACCACAAGTGATTATCTAGAAGAAAAATCACCACATAACCAAGAGTACTGAAACATTTTTAAGTTTATGTAGAACTTGAAACATGCACAAAAACTTCTTAAACTGATTGTCCAATGAAAAAAATGTCCCAAGTCACAAGGGAGTGGAAATATGCTCTGTTGGGAGGGAAAGAAAAAAAAAATCTTGCAATTATTTTTGTCAACAAGCAGTTCTTCTAGAACACATAGGAAAGAAGAGCCAATCAAGTTGAAATATGTAGTGTCTGACCACAGAGAAATTCAGAAACCATTTTACACAATCCTTTTTTAAAGGCAAAAAGCAGTGGAAATGAAATTATATTGTTAAGAATAGAAAAATTTGAGTATATTTAAACATTTAATATACTTGATAGTTTCTTCTGCGAGACAAATTTACAGAGTACCTGTCTATTGAGTAGAAAAAGAAGAAAGCCACAATAAAATGAAAAGTCCAGAACACAGCTGACCATTTTCCACACAAATTAATTGCAAATGAAAACACAAAACAGATCTACTTTTTCAGTACTAGAAGAGGGTAAGTCCAGCTCAGTATTCACCAGAAGAGGCAAAATTATCTACAGGATAAAAATACTGTAACACCCTAATAACAAAACAAGCACTTTGTGTAAAGAACACCACTGTGTCATTGTCATTAGAAGCAAGAAATCAGGGATGGTAGCATTATTCCTCATTCTTCTCTACATAATTAGAAAACAGAATCCAAGATGTCTTATCAAAAATAAAACATATAACAACAAAATCAACAGTAAATACTGTAAAGCAAGTGCAACCAAAGCACTGAAACCTCATGAGATCCATGACCATGCCAGCCTAGTGTAGGAACAGATTTATTTGAATCAAACTGGAAGGATTACCTCTTGTAATGATTATTTCTTGAGGTTTTTTTTAAATTGAGCTGTTGAACAGCCCATTGATGCAACAATGTAATGACACATTGAAAATCACAGTTTGCTCATCACAGGATTCCAGATGAGTTAATAGCAGATAATTGCACACATTTTGCAAGCATGTCATTTCAACCGTTCTCTTTGATATTGCAATTTAAGTGCACCTTGTAAACTCTTGCTATGTACAGCCAAGTGTGCTGGAAAAAGACTTTTTCCAAAGAGAAATTAACTTAAAACAACAAGATTAAAAACAAGCCAAAACTCAACAATCCAACCAAAAAGCCTACATTTTCTAGGTTAGAACATTTTGATCACAGAGACATAAATGTTGGTGTCAAAACAAGTTTTCTGAATAAAAGGTGTTTAAACCTAAGTTAGTTTCAAAAGAAAATACACATGAGCTGGAAGCAGGCAAACATGGGGACAAAAATGCCATCAGTTCTCTGCATTAGCAGCAGAACTACTGCCAGGAGTTACATCACCAGCACCAAGACCATATGCCATCAGTGTTCGTGATACTGTTGAAGTAAAAGCCTTCAGAAAGCACCCAGGTCAATACTGCTGCTCTGCTTCTTGAAGTAACACAGATGCAGCCTTCTATGTCTCACTAACTTTGCCTCCTGGATGGAAGGGAGAAGACAATTTTGAGGTATAATGCATTTTGTCCTATGTTAAATACCTTAAACAAGTTCACCTTCAGTTGGGTAAACCTCACCCAAACTCACCAGCCATGCCATAAAATAAAGCAACACACAAACACAGGTGCACACACTACATCAGAATGCAAATCCACTTTGATGACTGCATTTGCCATAAGAAAATGAATTGTCTAGGGAAAGAAAGTGACCAGATGATTTGCATAGCAGTTACTGACAGTTGTCCTAAGTTCCACCTGAGACATTTCTATTCATGTGTGTGTTATGAATAAGTGTCACAAGTTGGTAATGTCTTCATTTCAGCTGGTTTCATTACCTGCATTTCATTTCCAAAAGAGTGGTGATACAGATCTCATGGTATCCACTGCAATTATAAAATTGATTTCTGCCCTCTTTATATCCACAGAGAGGCTGAGCGAGCCTCCGAGCAGCGCTGCCCCTGAGCCTCTGCCCTGGTGCCAGTGTCTCCAGCTGAATGTTCTTTTTCTTTGGTGGTAGGAAGTGGGGTAATGATCCCCAGAGCCCCGGCTTGCCTGCTTATCACAGTGCTGCTGTGTGTGACACGTGCCGCCGAGCGTCGGCGTGGCTGGGGATTTGCAGCACATTCTTAGCCCTTTCCCTGCTGAAAGCAAATAGCAAGCTGGAGGAGAAATGTTCCCACAAGGCTTGGCACAGTGCTCAGTGCCTCCCCATGCTGCAGAAAGCCATCTTAGCTGGAACTCTTACGTGCATTTAGCCATTAGGAATTTGGTCCATGTTTTTGTACTACCAGTAACCTCACTAGAAAGCTACCATAAGAAAGGTCTGAAGAAGCTGGTCTTTTTAATCAAATATAGATATTAGGACCTTTAAATCACACCAGTAAAGATTTCTACAGTAGGTTAAATACATTTTAAGCTTTGTGCATGAGTCTTTGAACTGCTGATCTTCTGGAGTGAGTTGAAGGGAAGCTAGCAAGAACAATGCCACCTTTACCCATAAACTGCCAAGTTCCTGGGAACATATTTCATTTCAGAAACCCATGGGAGAGTTCAAAAATATCTCAGAATTCTGATATCAGGAGAAATTCTGAAAGCAAAATATGGTTTATCTCTGAATTGTTTTAAAACTAAAGTCTGAAATGCCTCTGGACTAGAAATTTATTTTTCACACAACTCTAGTTACAAAAAGTTTTGGTTGAAGATGAATGTGTTTCTCTTGATACGTGTATGTGTGTGGAGCTGGAGGTTCATCTCAGAATCTGATGATTGTGAGTCCTGGATAAAATCCACACCTGAGCACAGTGATCAGTATATGTCTATGCTAAATGATGAAGAAGCAAATTCTAGGTTTTCATTCCAGGACAGAGAACGTTATTCTGCAGTCTTAAGCAAGATCTTTCTGCATAAGAAGTAAAATATTGGGAGTGTGCAACAACTTCAGTGACTGAATTCACAATCTACACTAATGACATGGATTCTGTGGCTGTCACAGGTTCTAGGTAGTTCTTAAAAATGCTTAAATCCTGTAATTTTTAGCAAAGGAATGACATACATGACCTGAGATTGACTTTAGGGGATAGCACACACTATTTCTGAGCATACGAACATATGAGATTCCAGGTTCATGAACTGCCAGGTGAAATAGTTACTTGGACTGTAAAGTCAAGTACGTAAGACTACAGTATCAGCCTTTTGGTTGTATGTGCTAACCTTCTCCTACCCTCTGAACAGCCCACCCTGAATACTGATTTAAACAGGATCAGTTGGAAATATAGTGTGATCATATGTAACACACATTTGCACTAGAACACATTCATGTAAAAGAGTCTGAATTAGGGTTCAGAGACATTTCTTTACTCTCAATTACTAGCTCTTGCAGCCACAGGAAAGTTAATTTAAAGATAACTCTGCTGGGAATTATTTTACACTCCTTATTTCTGGCATCGGAAGTTACACATGAAACTTGAACCTGCTGCATTGCAGTGCAAGATTCTATTGCTAGGATTGCTGAGAACTTTAACTGCACACATGCACATTAGCAGAGGAAAGATGTTTTTGTGTGTGTTTGTGTGTGTGTGTTTGTGGGTGTGTGTGAATGAGGGAAACATCTTGAGTCTATAGTGTCAAGAAGCCTGTTCTGTTACCCCTTAAGCTGAGTTTTTAGGGATGGTTTTGGATGGAAACTTCTCAGTTTGGAATTTTTAAAATGCAAGACCTCAGACTTAACCTCTTCTTCCCCTGCCTTTCCATTCTCTTGTCTTCAGCTGATTCAATATGTGTCTCTTCGTGTTGGCAGTGTCAGTGTGAGCTTGGCCTGCAGCCTGGAGTCTACTATGTTTTCCCAAGAGATAAAAATAAGAGAAGGATAATGACAATTTTTTTCACTTTGCATCCTAAATGGATTTTTATGGGACAAAGAGAAGAGACTTCTGTGGCCCAAAGGGATTTCCTCTGCTGAATACCAAACACCTTCTACAAACAACAGAAATGTGAGAGATTCTCAAAATAAAAGGTCATGGGGATTTTCTATAATAGAAAGGCTTTAACGACAGGGTGTTGTTACCAGCTGCCCTTACAGTGAATCAGGGAAAATCTTGGAGAAGGACCTCCTCAATATGTTTTTCTGCATTTCAAGGAGCTACTAATTTGAGGGATAGTCACTGGAATTGTCAGAGTTTGAGTCAGGGGACCATAATGTACATTTAGTAGCAGCCCTGAATACAGGGAAGGGAAATAAAAGAAGGATTCACAGCAGAAAGGGAGATGACCATTGTGCTTGGACAGCTTAGTGGCAGCATGTCTAGGCTTGCTAAGATATTCATCCACGTGTGAGACAGAGGGACAACATTTGAGTTCTGGGAAGACCCCAACTTCCTTATGAGAAGGACAGGGGAGGAATATGGCTGGGTAATGATTTCAGACTGCCTGAAGCTGTGAGAACCCTGGCAGCTGCAGAGAAGAGCAACTCTTTCTCTGCCCACTCACCATTTGAAAACATGGTATAAACAGATAATTGTGACAAAATTTGGCTTAGAACACAATCAAGGATGACTAAGACAGGGAAACATCCACTGTGGTCACCCTTGCACCTCATTAGGTATCCACAGAAATGGGAGCTGCTTCTCTCTGTGGCTGGAAAGAAAGAAGACTCACAGTTCAACCAGGCCACCATGCACTCCAGAAGTTTGTGTGCCTTGAAGTGTTACTACCACAGATGGATGTAGAATAATATCAAGCAATTTCAGCATGTGAAGAACATACTGAGCTCTTCACATTCCCTGCTGTCCTTCTTTCTCCACTGTCCCCGGCTTCTAGATATCATCTGCATCTGGCCATCGCCACTGTCTTCCCCCACCTGCTGCTCTCCCATGGATCACAAGCTTTATTTCTTCACTCTGGTCATAATTGCTTTATTTCTTTTCTGATCTGAGTACAGGAAGGCATAGGAAGAGGACAGCACTTGAGCCCCATCTATTTCCAGAACAAAGAATCTGATTTTGAGATATGAAGAAACTGCAGCAAAAGGCTCCTCTCCCCCACACAGAGGGGAGAGAGGATGTGACACATTTGTGCTCAGGACATTTAATGGACACAGTGGCCTGTTGGTGAGCTCAGTCATATTAAAAGACAGTGATAGGTAATAGGAACTTTGAATATTCAGTGGCATGAAAGTAACCCTGCCTTTTTTTTTTTATGTGTTCTTCCGTAGATGGAAAGAAGCAATACAGTTGGGATGCCTAGGATTTCAAAAATTACTTCATATTAAGCATAAAACACATCTTAAGGCACACATTATAGGTCCAGAAGAACACATCTTTCAGTCTTTGAGAAGTATTTAAAATACTCTGGCAGATGAAGGTAAGAAAACATTAATTTCAGCTAGTCTTTGACTTTGATATGTGCCAATGAGTACAGAAATGCGAAAATGAAACAACTTAAGAATGTGTAGTTCAAATTACATATGAAAATGGTCCATTCAAAGTGTTGATTTAATCATTTTTGTCTTAGTCAGCTCATTCTTTCAAACACCCATTTCCCATTCCAGGTTACAATACTTACACTGTAGTGTAGATTACTATAATTAACAGGTTAAATGCATGAAAACAGTTTTTTCCCCTTGATGTGCCTTTGGATCCTTTATTTTTGCTAACAGTTATACAGTAAAGTCACTTCCTATGAAGGAGAAACAACTGCCATGGGGTTTCTTAATGCTGCTAATGTTCTGTTCTTTCCCTGCAGTAATAACAGTAAGAAATTATTGTCTGTAAATAAAAGAATATAATGGAGAGTATATGTCAGGAGAAGTATGTTAAAAGTTGTATGTATAACATCTGTAGGTAGAGACTGCTTATATTGACAGAGTGGCCAACATAGGATTTTATTAAGATGCAATGAGAACCTTTCTAATCCCATTGCATAGAGAAGTCCTTTTCTGATCCAAACAAACCCCTTCAGTTAGCATGCAATTTAATTCTACAGAATAAGAAAGAAAATAGTCTATAAATATCTTTTGTGCTGTTATATTTACAGCAAATATCAACATTGTTTTTACTTTTTTTTTCTCCACCAACAATGCCATGTGGCATATCCATAGATTTATTTATTTTTTAATCATATGTCCTGCTGGTTATAACGTAACTTAATGTACCAGCTGCAATTAACAGACTGTCAAAGGATCAACTAACAAGTGCTGATAAGCTTCATTTAACTAATTTGAGGAGTGGAAGTTTGATTTTCTTTTTTTTTTTTCCAGGAAGGTAGCTTGTTTCCTTATTTCCTGTCAAGTGAGCCAACTCCTGTGACCTGTAGTTAAAAGGGCCCTTTGTAATTAAGGCAGTGAGCCTCCAAGTGAACAGTTCTCACAGTAGGAGGGGGAGCAGGGGGAAGAAGAAGAAGAAAAAACCAACAAAAAAAAAAAAAAAAAAAAGAGAGAGAGAGGATGCATGACACTGCTTAACTAACTAATCGGAGCTGAGCCAATCCATTTTCCTGCAGGCCAATCAGTGTACCGTGAGCACGCAGAATCTCGCCCTTCATTGGCTTCATGTCCATTTTATGGACCAGCGAGTCTATTAAGATCTTGGTGAGTGGCCCTATCCGAGGGCAGGGCTCTCTCTCTGTCTGCCCATAGACTACCAGAAACTGATCAGCCGTGTTATATCAATAACGTTCTCACACCAGGTTGTGTAAATTGATCTTTTACAATTTCTCTCAGTGACAGTCTCTGTAACCAACAAGATAAATCATTCCTCCTGTGGCTTTTTTATTGATTGCTGAGACCTGTATAAAAATTACACTGCTCAAGCTGTGAAGTGAACATCCTCATAAAAGAAGACCTTCTATTTACAATCAAAATACGTTTGGTCCAGATCAAGCACAGATTTACTATCCCAATACCATAAGAGACCAGAATTAACTGAGATTCAAAGCACCAACAAAGTAACCCACATAAACTTTTAAAATGCGAATGGTGCACTACAACATCAAGAAAAAAAGAAAAGAAAACAAACAAAACCCAAACTTGCAAGGTTATAAAGTCCTGCTGAAGTAAAGGCAGTTATAATAGCAAACCATCTGTTAAAAACAATGTTGCAGAAGAAGCGCAACAACACAATCAGCCAGATCTTTTTTTTTTAATTGCTTGTACAAACACTAACACAAATTGCTTTCCGATATCTTTTTAACATCCCTGCAAATATATATATTTTTAAATGGAATAAGGCTAGAAAGCTTCTTACCTTTTCAGAAAGAAATAATCTACAACTTTGGAAGATCTGGCAGCTGTAATATCATTCTAGGGTAATTGATTTAGGCTGCTGTATAGTATTGGCTTTACTGTTTTATTAAAGTAAATAGTCTAATGATGTCTGACACAGACAATCAAATGAGTTCACAGTTTTTAGGCAGCATCAACTCTATAATGATTATATTCTTTCCACTTTATTCCATCATTTTAATTCTGGTAAAATAGTCTCTAATTTCTGTTGCTTTAATTATTTAAGACTTATGCTAATATTGTTTAGAGACACAGTTTACAAGGGTGTCTTTTTGAAACAGGTAGACTTAAACTGAGCACAACCATTAAATGTTAAATCATCAAGCATGATGAAAGAACTAGCAAGTGATTTAGAGGGCTGAAAACCAGATGTGAAATACCAATTCCATTGTCTTACTGACTCAGTCTGTATTTTTTGGATAGGACACTTGTGAGCCAATATCTCAATTTACCCACCTGTAAAATGCTATCATAATATCTAGAGAAAATGTGTCATTTCTGTATCATGCTAGCTGAAATCAGTAGAGATACACCCAAGTCAGCCTTGTCCTCTGGGAAACTGTGAAGTTTAAATTAGTGTTTGCAAAGTAGTCTGAAACACTTGATTATGAGACCTCAAAAATATATATAAGCTCTTGTTATTATGATCCTCTGACACAAAAAAAATGAAGGATGCATTCAAGTATTTCCTGTTATCAGAAAACTGTGCAGCCATTATCAGTGATATCAAGGAGAACACTGTACCAAAAGTCTCTCAAAATTAAGGATGTTGTTAAAGGCCCAGCACAGATCCCATGAGATCCTAAAAGTTTTTTTTTTTTTTCTGTTGAAATCAAAATCTCTGGTTGATCTAAATATCTGTGATGCTGGAGGAAAGATAGAATTTTTTTCTTTATTTTAAACTGTGCACATGTAACTATACATTACATGTTTGGAACTGCCAAGTACTAAACTGTGCTAAATTATTTTAAATGGCAAAACCATATGCTATTTTTGCTGTTTAGAAACTGGTGGACAAGAGAAACTTCAGGGAAAAAAAGTGTGTCAATCTGAAAATTCAGAGTATGAAAATTATTACCTTTTTGCTAATGCTATAAAACTGTCCATAGAAGACAGCATCACCTCTCTATTTTGTCAATGAGCAAGATGATTTCCCCACTTAAGTGAAAAGAAAGAAGGGAAAGAATTGGTGGGGGGGCAGGGACGGTGTTGTAATAAATATGGTTATGACTGCACTATTGTTGTCTTGATAGGGAGCTGACTTCAGGATAAAATCTGCTGGTGCTGTCCATTCATTTCTCTATTCTTCTTCACAAGGTATTTTGAAAGGGAGAGGGTTAAAACACTATCTATGAGAAAAACTTGATTGGGGGAAGCCAGTTCAAGGTCCAGGACCTAAACAAAGGACCAGGGCAAACAAAGGATTGCGTGAGGACAGTGAAAGTAGTAAAATATAAAAATTATGTTTAAGGAGCATATTTTGTCGTTTTTTTGGAATACTTTGGCAAAGTACTTGAATTACCCAAATTAGAAGATCGTCTTTTCATTATTAGCTTTATTGATATGCTTCCTCTTGCATCTTAGTGGTGAACTGATGATGACAAAATCAGTGGTTTTAGGCACGGAGGAGTTTGGTTTTTTCCTTTAGGCAAGAATGCAAGATAACTGGAGCTAATTTCTAGCAGCATCCTCTTGATTTCTCTTAATCCTGGACTGTGATGACTCTTCAAGCATCTCATTGGAAGCAATTGTGGGAAAAAGGCCGTTCCCTTTTCAGCTGTTCTTCCAAACCCTAATGAGTTAACAATTGAAATACAGAAAGTTCCTTCAGAGGTCAGGAGAGTATATTCTACACAATGGTCACAGCATTTGAAACCATGACAGCACTATAAATTGACAAACTAAAGCAGAGCACTTGGTGGTCTGAAGTGGAGAAAAGAACATCAGCCAAGAGCAGTAAAAAGACAAGCCATGAAACCACACAGAAAAAAAATGAGTGATTTTTTCAGATCACCTTGTTAGAATTTAGTGTATCAGAGGTCAGATGAGTAGAACAATAATAAGGTCCAAGGTTGAATACCAGTGGGAAAGCTTAACCCAGGAGCTCCAGGTCAACCATAAGTGAATGAGGTAGAACAGTGAAACAGTAGTCACCCAGGAAGGGAACGCACAAAAGTCGGCGGGTTAAGGGGAGGAGCCCGACAGTTATCAATTAGACTAAGAGAAAGCCCAGGCTTGGGCACATGGGACAGAAAAATAATCCCAGTGTGATGAAAGGAGATTTTCTCCTGTGCATGATTCTTGTTCCCTGGTTTTCAGCTTTTGACAAATTTGGAATAATAGAGCTAAAGATCTTAAATCTGTAGCAAATGAGAAAACACTGGCCAGTTGGATGCATGTCTTATGTGCATATGACAATGTTTTCATCCCTTGCTGGATAGCCTGCTGAGATAAAGGAGGCATAAAAGTAAATTCCTTTTAAAAATATGAGCAAACATGCACACTCACCCACATACAGGCATGCACACACGTACACCACTGTAAGGGCAGTGCTTTTTAACTTCTTATTTTGTCATCAGAGAAGTACAATTTACACCAATTTTATTTTTATCTTATGAGGAGGAATTTCTTCTGATTTGTGAAGAAAATTGCTTCAAGTGATAAGTACGGAATATTTAAGTGACATTTTAAAATGTAAAATGTATATATATATGTGGTTATGCAACTTCCTCTTCCTATGAACACGCATTACCTAATTTAGTAGGAATTTTGTCATTGATTTCGTTGGAGCTAGAAGAGGCCCAAAATAACGCAGATCATGCCTGATATCCCATAGTTCAGGGCACGTTGAAAATATCCAAGTAAACCTATCCATAACTATCCACTAATATGGACACGTCTTTGTGTTATGCAGATTTCCATTTATGATCGTTATAAGACATGAACAACAGTCATATTACCTTTGTATGTGTCTGCGTGAGTGCAGTGGGGGTGAGGGGGTAGTGTGTGTGTGTGTCTACACAGTAGAAGTTTTGTGTGATGTCTGCTGTATGTACCTGAAATATTAGCCAGTCCTCGTGAGCAATATGTGGTAGTGTCAGCTAGAGTCAAACTCTAAACATACTCTGTTTGTAACCTACTACCCTATTTTTCTATTCGTCTGTTCTTAACCTCACATTTCTGAGGAATTATATAATTCTGGATGGCTGGTAAAACCAGCAAAATTCTTATAGGTGGAGAAAGTCTCACCGGCTGTAGTAAAGCACACAGTATCCCCACTATCCTCTGGTGTGTACATGCCACTTTTTGGGTTACAAAAGATCCCTTGTCAAGATATTGTGATAACTTTTAGAACCCCTTCTCTTTTGCTTCTCCAGAAAAGTACTAATACTGATAAAGCAGGGGCTGACTGCTAAGCACACAGGTACACTCTGCTCCACAGTCAGTGCATTCCCACATGCACCAAAGAAGATGAAGAGATTACATTGCCAAGGGACTTCTTGCTGCTTTAAACAAGATGAGTTTTCTGACTTGAAAACTCCTCCTACAAAGACTGAAACAGAGAATTCTGGGGATAAAAATACCCAACATTTTTTCAAGAGATTGTCAGTGGTGGCCCCTGAAATCTAACAGGACAGGAAAAAAAATACGGTCCACTTAAAGAAGCTGGAAAAGCTTAGAAAAAGAACATGGACTGTAGTTTTCAAGCTCATGGCTGTGTATTATGCTTGTTTGGGAAAAATAGGTGAATGTGAAGCTAAGAATTTATTGCATATGGTAAAAGAAAAACGATAAAACTTCATGAAGTGTTCATTTCAAGATATGCTTTCTCTAAAGGAATATATCCTTGATCTATGTCTCTCTAAACAGTTCTCTTTTTTATGCCATTAGACAGTTGATTTTCATCCTGGAAAATATGGGAGTTCATGCAAGATGTAAGCAGGGGAATCAAGAAAAAGAGGATAAGAATGTCTCTTGTTTTAAGAGAGGAGATCCTTTATAAAATATTGTGCAGAAGTGTGGGTGGCAATACCATTTCTTTTGTGTACAACAGGGGAAGTTGGATTAACTAGCATTAGGATTTAATATGCTGTTCTTAGGGGAAAGTTTGTTTATTTAACTTCACACAAGAGTGAAGGTGGTGCACCATTCAGTTTAAAGAACATTTTTTCTTTCTTACAGAACAAGTTAGTTTCAAACTCAGGTTGATAACTTCTCTCTGGGATGCTACTCACAGGAAGACATGTCATTGTTTGCAAAGTTCCCAAATAGTGTTGCATTTGCCCTCATGAATCTCTAAAAGCACTCTGTATGTGTTAAAACTCATATTTTTTTAGTATTTTTATACTGAAAATATTTCATCAAGGCCAAAAACTAATAAATGAATATATAGTAGAAGTAGTTCCATTAACTGACTCTGATGGTCCAATGTTAGAGTAAACTGAGGTAATAATTGCAGGTTCACTGGTTGCAATATGAAACAAAGCATAGTTTCCTACTAGTTAGATGGCTAGAATTTTCTAAATATACCACAGTCTTGGGGAAGGCTTTGGATCCAGCTCAGCTAAATTGTTCTCCATGCTCCATCACCTCTACTAGCTAGAGCTCCATTGATGTAATGGAGATTCTACATCATGGGTAGACACCTACACTGTAAGCACTTAAACTTGAGTGCTTCATTTCATAGATATATAGAGAGTGTACATGTAGTTCATGTCCACCCATCATTGGGTAACTAGGTAAACTGGTTGGAATAGCTGTAAAATCATCTGCATCTGAACTGCAACCATACATTGCCCTGATAGTCAGTAAGAAGGGATAATCATTTGTAAAGTGAGATTCATCTCAATCCAGAGTAGATACTTGAAATAAGCCAGATGAGTTACCCCATAAAAGGTGTGTTGTTTTCCACTGAAGATAACTGAAAGTTAGTTCAGGTAAAGACACCTACATAAGGAGGAAAAATCTTTCCTTAGCTCCCAAGCAGTCAGGTGGAAAGATTTAAAGTTTTGAAATAAGATAACGAAGTGGCTTTTAGAATTGTTGGTGAGGGTGATCTCCCACAGTAGGAGGATGCCACTGACATCCCACCTGAACTTTTACTAGTAGATGGTGGATATCAGCTGGAGACTCTGACAGGAAAAACATCATGAAGTACAGATAAGTTAAGAAGATGAGAAATGTAATGTGGTGGGGAAAGGAAACACTAGAAGGACTAGAGGCAGTGATTCCATGAGCTTGGAAAATAGTTATTGATGCTATATTTTCAACAGATACAAGCAGGAAACAACAGCAGTAGCAGCAGTCAGTGCTTAAAAGTAAAAAAATGCAGTTCTCCAGATAAAACTTAAAGTGAGTTGTAGGCAAATGATGGAAACTGAGAGAAGCATGCATCTTAGACATGCATTGCAGAATTAACAAAAAAAAATGTATAGCCTATGAATTCACCCTCACTGATTGGGCAGGCTTTCCCTGGGGTCGTGGAAGAGGGATCCCCAACCACAAGAAATGGCAGATGTAACACTTCATCTCCCCTGCCCCCAGCATATTTAGATTCTGCTGGTTTAAAATGGATCTTCAGCAGTTAAAATGTCAATAGACTCTTACCAGAGACACATTATAAGCTGTACCTCATTTTCCTGTACAGTTAGAAAAACTGTATAAATTGGTTATACAGATTTATCAGTCTGTTAGACAGAAAGACAAACTCTGGTCATCTTATAGTACCTCTTAGCACATTTTCCCCAGTTGAATGAAGACCAAAATGATTGATCACATCTTTGTTAAGGATTGCAGGGGGGGACACTGGGAAACTGTGGGAGTCAGAGTTCATTGAAGTAAATCACATGTACTCTCTTGTGTTAGTGCAGAATGGCAGAGGGGACAGATGACCAGCGTGATCCAGTCTGTTGGATTTCATAAAACCAGTGAACCCTTGACTACGGGCTCTACAGGACTCTGATTGTGAAAAAGAAGAGACTAAAAGACCACAGTTAAAAACCTTCAGTATGGAAAATATGCAAAGTTCTCAGTAGGGAAGAAAGATAGATAAAAATATTATAATTTATCATGGAGGCCATAATTCCCTCTCCTCACCCATCATAGAGAAATTCAGTTCAAAAGAAAGACTGCAGAGTTTTCAAAGATTTTGCAAAGCTGGTGATACTGGTAAAATCAGCACCAACTTTGGTGTTTTAAATAGTGCTTTTTATACAAAGTCTATATTCTTTTGTGACAGTGATCAAGCTGACACAATAAGAATTCTATCAGAAATAAAATTAATGGCACCATCACTAACTTGTTTCTGAATTCAGCATAAAAAATGTCTAACAAGTGGGCAGTCAGAAGTGAAAGCATTACCTATTCCCTTTCAAAAAGGGGCAAAAATATATCTTTAGAAAGTTCAGTTCACTCTGGTGAGGGGGTGGAATGATTTTCACCCTTTTCTCATCAACTAGAATGCTTTTCACAGCCAAAAAATCACAAGGTACAGTTAGAAACAAGACTACTTCTGTAGGAAAACGTGTTCATGTTAAAAATGAATAGAAATTATAGCAACAGAAGAAAATGAAACTTGCAAGCCCAGAGAAATAAAACAACTTGTTATTTATGATAAACAACAGGGGATTGTTGTAGGTCTGAAGCAATCAAAAGAATTTTGCACCACAAAGAAAATCTGAACAAAAATAATAATAACACTTAGAGTTCAGACTTTTCATTTATTGAATTGTTTCTGTACAACAAGCTTTACAGAATAACACAATACATTCTAATGCTCTGGAATTATTAATGAAACAACCTAGTTGTAAAAGAATACAGAGCTATACAGAACAGAGAGCTGTTATTTTGTTGGTTTACATGGTTCTTACTCACATATCCATTGTGTGTCCTTTTCTTTTCTGTCCAAAAATTGTTCCTCACGTTAGTTTTTAAGAGTGTAGGAGTGCATTTAATAATTAACTGGGAGAAACAACTGTTTGATAATGCCTTACCATGTATGGACATAACCTGGATCACAGTCTTTTATTTTAGTGGTTTTCCATTTACCTTTGTTATTATTTTTATGGTACACAGTCCCATAGAAAATCTGACTTCTTCCATGGCTTTTCATTTTTGCCCTTGTTCACACCTGAAATATCTTCCAAACTCAAAGGAATTAATATAACTCTTTTTCAAGATCCAAGCATTAAATAAACCAGTGATCACTGTCAAATTACAAATTTTTTCTTTTAAAAAACTTGAAAATCCCTAAGAAACCTGATTCCAGTCTGCAAAACAATATTCAACATTCCAGTGGGGCACAGGTCAGGACACTATTTGGTCTTATGCCCGGTAAAGAAAACACCATATTCCAGTCAGTGCAATTCACCCACTTGAAATTGAGAACAACCTTTAAATTCAGGTGTACTTAGTACTTAGATTTTCTTGTATTCCTGCTATCATGTAGGAGCTCTACAGAAAGATGGTCTGAAGGCTTTGTCAGGGGAGTATTGTCTCTTTTTTTTATTCTCAGCTGTAGTACAAGCACAAAAGGAAGAAATATTTTCCTCCAAAAAGTTTAGTCGAGTGTGTGTGCCCGAAGCAGAAGAATTTTTCTTCCTTCTTGTGGAAATTCAACACAGCTTGTTAACCTTGGAATAACTGGAGAAAGATATATAATTACCCTACTTTATCATTTCAAGTCTGTCAAAATACTTTCTACCTCCATCAGGATACTGATGGTCTCTTCTCTGCGTAGGAGCAACTACCTTCTCTGTCAGAGTTTTCGTCATCTTGCTAAATTATTAAGAAATAAACATATGAACACAGCAAAACCTAAGGCATCAAGCAAATATACTTTAAAAGCTGCTCATATGTCTGCATGAGAAATGTATCCATGAGTTTAAATTATGAACACCTCTGGAGTGTGCAAAGTCTGTCTGAACTGACCTTTGAAGCTTTCGCATTGCAAAGAGCAAAGGGGATGAAATACTTTGAACAGATTGTTATAACTTGTTCACCTAAGTCTTTCAAAGGCTGCTGGACTGCCAAAAAAAAGAGCATTTTATCCACTGAGATAGGTGAATATTAATATGGAAAGTTAATCACGCAATGTCGATAAAATGGGAAGAAATTCATGCCATAAGATTACATTTTTTCTCAGTTTTATTGAAATGAAATGGAAAGTTTTTGCATGTGAAAAGAAGGTACACAGTGATACTAAAACAATTTTGAAGCAGAAAGAGGCAGAAATTCCATAGCTACAAAGCACAAGCCATTTACTTGTTGTCTGGAATAGGAAAGAAGAACCAAAAGCTGGGTATTTCCATAAGTGTCTCGTTTATACTTCACTGCATCTTCCTTTGAAGTTGTGGCTTTGATCACAGTTCACAGGACAGTGGACCAAATGGGCTTCCAGAGTGATACAACTGAACATTCCTGTGATCCCAAATGCACAGGTCTCCTTCATGCTTGAAGACACTCAGCATGATGGATAACATTGTGAGAATTTCAGGAGGGAACACACATCCTAGATCATTCTCCTCTTTCTCCATGAGCTCTTTTTCTCAGCTTTTGTCCTTCTTCTATAATATTTTTGTTGTGAATAGTTCTTTATTCATCTTTACTGCCCAGGCATGTAGCCTCACAGAAAAGTTTATGATGTATGGAATGATAGAGAGGTGGTCAGAGAGAAGCGAGCTACACATAAACAAACACCTCTTAGCTCAGAAGTCTGATTTCAGTCCCAGTTCTGCAGCAGTACAGATCACCCCCGGATTTTTTCTCCAGACTACCCAAAAGCCCTGTGGGAATATGTTATATATTATGGTAATTGAAGGCTTTATTCAGGACACAGCTGGGCCAGGATAAACCTGGTTCTCACGGATGAGTTTAGGACAAAATTTTACTCCTTCTCCAACCTTACTTTAACAGGGAATCAAGATTTGCAGAGCACGATAAATGAGGTCCAATGACCTTTTGCTGAATAAAAAGTGCCAAATAAAAGGACCAAAGTTATGTTGGTGTGATCCTGTGAACTGTCTGATATTACACTCTTCTCCTTTGTCTTTGTCTGTACATACACATATATGTACTTTTTATTTTTACTCTGAATCTTTTTCTTATACTGAAAAATTGCCTTCACCACTGGGTAAGTACTATCAGTATATTTCATGCCACCACTGGCTCCTCCACAGAAGTCACTCACTCTTTGTAACAGCTTTTCTTGGCCCAAAATTATTTGATCTAAGTTCTTCATAGTTCAGCAACATTTGTTCAGTTTTCTTCATTCTGTCACAGAGATGTTGATCCGATTAATATAAAACACTATTACTACTAAAAGTAACCTTTTCCTCACTAGAAGACCAACAGTTTTCTTTTGGAAAGGGAAACATTTTTATTGAAAATTTTCATACTCATAAAATCTCAAATTAGTTTGCAGCCAAAAATTTCGTCTCCCCTGGAAAAAAAAAAAAAACCCAAAACAAAACAGCCCTACTTGCTCTTTAGTTTCATTTCTCTCTCTCTCTTTGTTTTTTAAGAATTCATTTTCGCTCTTCCTTTTCCACTGATTCCTCAACCATACTCAATGAAACTCCAGCTTGTAAAGTCAAAGTATGCAAAAGCAAAGGAATAACTGTACAATTGCCAAGGTGGTTCAAGGCTGTTTTCTCACTTCTTGGACATGGACCTTTGCATAGTACTGTATATTTTCCATGATCAAATAGCAGGATTTTTTAACTCCATTGTTCTTGGATACAGTCCTGAAATCCAGCCAGAAAGATCCACTGTTTTAGTAACTCCTGCCTTGCACATTAAGTGATACAGGATGACCAGGTGTCAGGTAGTCTCTGGTCCATTCTAGTAGCTCACAGTGTCCTGGGTAAATTTCAGTTTTCCAATATTTATTTCACTGACAAGTGCATCTAACTGCCTGAAAGACTGCCTCTCACACTGCTAGATTTCTCTGCTGAAGAAACGAAATCTAGTGAAACACAACTTTCTGGGACCAGAGCCAGGTCACTCTCAGTTCAGTGGCCTTATCTTTGAATTTACAATGAAGGGCTCATGCATGTCTCCTTTCATGACAGGCAAACCTCATTCTTCCATTGATCCATCCCCTCAAACATCAAAATGGTGCTACCAATAGACTACATCTTTGCACACATGATGAGATTTTGCTGGCAAAAATTGCTATAGAGTTTTATTCCTCCTTGACTGAATATCTGTCACTTCTGAGCTGATGTTAATTGATGCCTCCTTGCTGTGGTGGTGGGAGTTTCAGAACAGATGTTAATACAGCAATGAGCATGTTAAGGAAATTTAAAATATAAAAAGAATAACTTCTGCTTACAGTCTATATATACTACTGAAGATTTATTGAAAAACAAAATAAAGAATATACTTAGCTGCTGTGGGTGGGGTCTGCAATTAATATGTTCACTGCATTTTTCAAACTAAATCTGCATGAATAAACCCAATTCTCTTCCTCCATAAATAGTATTTTAAAAGTACCACATACCTTTTTCCTTCACCTGGTAAGCATCTGGAATACTAGGGCTTACTGATACACAGTTTTTTCAATCTGGAACTAGCATCTAGCATGAGTGGCACAAGTCAGCTGAATTTAGAAAATATTGCTGCTAAATAATTACACAGTGTCTTTAAATTATGGCTTGCTGTTTCTGAAAATGACTGTATCATCCATCAAAGTATACTCTAAGCTTTTTAAATAGATATATCATGTAAATGTATTTTTTAACATAACATATAAATGCATTTCTTTTTATTTTGTATTCATATTTAATTCTAATTCCATTATTTCAGATTCAAGATGGGATACATCTAAATATGAAGTTTTTATAAGGCCCTGTAAGTTATACGGTATAGTTTAATATTAAGATTTTACTAGACAGTTACACAGTACTCAGTTTTAATATGGAATACTTCATCATGTTCATTATCGCCTATTTAGACTCATGTAAACTGACACTCCTGAAATAAGCAAGCTTTAAAATGTTAATATAAATGTTATGACTCTTTTAATTGCAATAGACATCTCATTAAGTAATTTAATACCAGTGGGACCTCTTACCAATACACAAAAAAACATACTTTGCCCAGCTTTTACATACAGCACAATATGACAGATATATTCTTTTCCATGGTGATGCTCATCAACTTTCTCTTTGCTATCCATATCCTGAATGAGAATGCTGTGGCAGCAAGCTGCCTTGATGGGCTGGATTAGCTGGCTCAAACCAGAGCACCTTTGGTAAGGCTGTACCTGTCTGCTCAGGATTAACCAGCAGGACCTGTCAGAAGCTGCACCAGAGAGAGAGAGCTACCTAGACCATGGCCATGGTGGAATTAGTTCTTCACCTAGGTGGAGAGAAAAACATGCATGACATTTCCATTAGCCTAGAAGGCAGAAACATCTGGTTACTTGGTTCAGCTCATCAGCAGGAGAGCCTGTAGTTGATTAGCCCTTCTCTCAGTAGTAGGCGTTACTACAGTCAGTGGGAATTACTAAACATGGTTTCAGGGGATTGACGTTAATTTGGCTTGCCAAAATAATATGCAATTTTTTAAGGAGTTTGTGTTAATTAGTTGTATAATTTGATGTGATGTGATTGGTTTTGCACAAAGAAAAGCAGAACGGGGTTTGCTATTAGAAGCTGCAGTAGGAGAATCAAGAGGTGGCACTTAAACAGTGCACAGTGTGAATTTGCAGTAGTGAAAGGCCTTAGTTCATGATCTAATTATACAATGGGATTCCCTTTCTCAAAAGCTAAAAGCCTTTTGATTTTTTTTTCTCTTTCTAAGATTTTTTATTTTGATTACCGTACTATTAATTCCTTGCGCCTACTATTTTACCACAGATTAAGTCACTTTGGATATCCCATTTTGGCCTGTTTTGTATAATATTCCACTTTTACCAGAAAAGAAATATGTAAAATGATAAAAGTTGGCAATTTATAGTTCATACAATTCCTCACTGCATCTCTCTGCCTGCCTTCTACTCTCTATTCACTAACTGTTTTACAACTATTATTGGCAATTTAGGCTTCTTTGCTACCTATGGAATGGTAATCAGTGGTAGCACTGATGTCAGAATTACAGTTTCTGCCAGGCTAACTGATGACTGTGTAGTCTGGGAACTTAGAAACATACATGAGGTAGTCAACATCCTCTCATTAAAAGCATTTGCTGCCTGATGGCTGTTGAAAAAATTTTAGAACTGCACTGAAAAGCATCTGCTGAGGGCTCTGGCTGAATAAGAGGGTTGTTTAGGATTTTTCCTCAGGATTTGCTGAATATGGGAGTAGGCAACTGAAGCAATTCTCAGTATACTCTTTCACATTTCTCTGTTCTCAACTTTCTTGCCTATTTGGACGGCAGAGTCTTGGGGCTGATGGCTTTTTCTTCCTAAGTGCTTGTACAGTGCTCTGAGTTGCCAGTCCTGGCAGTGGCCTCCAGGCACAGTTCTCTTAGACATGCCAGTTAATTAACTNTTAAAATTTCATGTCACCTCCACTAACAACAAGAGGCAGGAGTTTATTTATCACAATTTCCATGGGGAAGGAAGTCTGAAATATACAGTATGCCATATATACACTATCCAAATTTAGCTACATATTCAGGAGATTTGTCTCCTTAAGCTGTTTGTGTTGTTAATGGCTACTGCTACAGATCACCCTTGAAGAGACGCTGTCTCCCTCCATGACCTGTCAGGTACCAAAATTTAGGCAGCATGGATGCACCTCAGGATTTCCATTTCTGTCCTTCTGTAAGAAAACCCCATGCTTGAAACCCTGTCTCTGCTGGGGATGGCTGAGAGAAACTTATTTGCTTGAGAGAGTCCTCTGGGAACTGGGGTTTCATACAAATCTGCTGGGCAATGGGGAGCCTTCTGACACTTTGCTGAAAGTTTGCCTGAACCTTGCATGCTGACGTGCACACTTCTCAGAGATGTTCATAAATCTCAGACTTGCCTGAAATCTCATACCACTCCAGTTTTCTGTGACACAAGGTTCCCTTATAAATGTTTCACAGAGCTCTCTTATTCTAATTTCCAAAAAGAGGCACTGCATGGTTTATGGCATGTTCAATATCTAATCGCTGTGAAAAAGCCCTGTCGTTTAAGTAGGACTTCCTAGAGTAAAGCAAGTTCACCAAACACAAAAGAGAAAGGAATTATAAAAGACTCTTTGTGCCACCAAGGCTTGGGAGATATGAGCTCACTGGTGGGAAGCTTTTAAAAGCCTGAGGTACACAAGGATTGGTGTCAAAGGAAGCATGTGTAGTAGGTATGGAGTGGAGTTGGTATCACATATAAATAAGGGGCAAGTGCACAAGTGCAAAAGGGTGCACTGAGAGGTTCTAGTAAGAGAAAAATGGGGGGTGGGGGGAAGGGGGGAAGGCCAAACATTTCTGCTGGCACAAAACAGGACTGAGGATGCCTGGAGAGTTTTCAGGTAATTCCATTAGGTGCAGCAAGAGTGTTGGCGTCCATCAAGGTGACTGCCTGTACAAAGCTGAGCTGTCTTTCATGGGATCACCTGAATCCTTTATGGATTATAGACTTAAAATGCTCATATGATTGCTATTTGTTTTCTATTTGAATATCAGTTATTACTGAAACCAGTTTGTTTACCTTGAGCAGTCAGTAATTTATAGTCACTCCTCAGCTGCTTATAAACTCTACCTACAATACTGACTGCTATTATCCATTTCTGATATCACCTCAGTTATCTGCCTCTTTGACTGCCATTGTCTGTCTTATGCCTAGATTTCAAGCTCATGGAGAGTGAATTTCTGTATTGCTGAATTCTATATATTCAAGCTTTCAGCAGAATGAGTTTCTGTATTTTCTGTATTTTCTACTCCTTGTGGTGTCTGTGACTGGGAATACCAGGAAATACAGCAATGTTAATACTAAGAAAGATTGATAGAAAAGAATTAATGCATCCAAAAAAAAACCACTAAAAACCCCAAGTGTTTAATTTTGTCCACTGAGGTCATTTCATATAAAAGGATGTGGTAAGACCAGTGGTTTCATCACTTTGCATAAGCCTCTCAGAAACAGTTTTGTAAACAGACTTGAAAAATTCCTCATTATCATCAGCTCCAGTGCTATATATGGGTAAATATTGCTTACATCAGAAAGATATATCCATCCACCCATTATTAATTTACAAAAATAAAATAAAAAACATCTCTGAGGAAACATGTAATTTTAGTTCATGTTGACTTCTACAGCCTTTTAGAACAAATACAGAAATATTTCTATAAATGTAGAAAACTTATATTTTCACTTATTTAATGAAGGGTGGTACCAATTAATGTAAAATCAAGAGAGAAATATTATGATAGTAACAAGGACAAGTTAAGCCAGTCTATATAAATTTATATTAATTGTGAATTAATTATTAGTGATAGATTGATCACCTGAATATGAAGAAAAAATTTCAGGTTTTGCTTGAATAAAAAAGAAGAAATGGATGAAGAGATAAATCATGAATTTCCTTTCCTATCAAAACTGCCTTCTCTTTCTTTTCATCTCTCCTGTCCCCTTCACTTCCCCAAGTGATGCTGGCAGAACTCAGGCCAGGAAATTTTCCAACTTTATGGTGCATTACAGAAGTAGCCTGAGAACAATTGCTGAATGAATGGATTTTAAATCCATCAGTGGTATCAGTACTGAGGGAGATACAGAACAGACATCTTACAGAAAAGAGCCTTATCTAGAAAAGCCCTGTAAGGCTGTAATTACTTGGACACCTGTATATACTGAGGTGTTCCCATATGAGCTTTTAGACTCATGAAACACCAAAACAAGTTTTTTCATTTGTGTCAGTGTCATTAAAAATTTGCCCAATATGTTCACCCAGAATTTTCCTGGAGGGCCTGAAAAGCTTGGAGCCTGCTGTACTATCATTTTTGTTCCTGTTACTCTGATGTATTTTCCCTTTGAAGCACATTACAGCTCGTGAGTGCCCATCCTGTGAAAGGTAAATTAGTCAGAGGTACATAAATCAAAAGCCTCACAACAGAAGTCACATGGAAATCTAGTGGCAGAGAATGTACTGACACTACAGAACAGTTGCTGTAAATATGTAGATGCCTTTTCTTTGTAACTTGTGATTTAATATGTTCTTCGTCTTTTGAAAGAGGGCTGAATTCTCCATTCTTCATCTCACTTCCAGATGTGATGAACCTAATTTTTCAGTCACTATTTCAATCAGTTTTAATGGATATGATGTATCATTAATAAAAAAAACAAAGACATGATTACAGCTTGTTGAAACGTCTTATTCTAAGAAGCTGAATACAGTTGAACACAACAGGCCAACAACTCAAATTTTAAACATGGTCCATGTATACCTAACTTTAAAACTACCCATTGTCAAAAAAGCCACATATTAGCACTTGAAAATAAGTTACCCTTCACAGTGAGCTGAAAAATCCTTTTTTTAACCAGATTTTTTCCTACTGTTATGTAATATTGCAGCACTTTAACTAAAATATTTCTGAACTTTTATTCAAGCATTCACCGATGTTTGGATCTTGAAGCAAAGTACTGAACAGCATAATGTAATGACTTCTGACTTCTGGACTTATCAATGTCACAGGTTTAGTGATTTAATTGAGAATCTGTAAAACGTCAAAACAGAAACAGTAGTGGACAATATAATTAGAATGCATCACAAGGTGTTTGCACAAAGGAGGGAAAATGGTCCATTCAATCTTAACTTTCATATTCCTGACTTCTGAGCCTCATCTAGGAGATGCCAAACATAGAACTCATATGGAATTGTGCAGCAAGATCCCCAAATTATACAAGTAATATACTTTAAAGCTTTTTTTTAATAAAGTTTTAAGAGTAATGAGGCAACAAGGATTCACTGTAAGACAACTTTTCATTATGAAACTCAGTTTTACAGCAAAACTATCAGTTTTCCCTTGTTGCCTTCCAAGAAAATGCTGTGATTTTCCAAAAGACATTATGCTCTATTAATTCCTGCTGCCATCGAGGCGTGCTAGCTGTGTGCTTCTCCACCAGACTCATTCTACAGATAACAAAGATGGCAGGCAAATTAGCACAGCTACCCACCAGCAGGGATTCTGGTATTATACTGGGTATAATCCCAAACCCTACGTCTAACCTTCCTTCTCTCTGGAGTGACCTCACAACCTTCCCTGTATGCGCCCCTGAGCCTTTTGTTTACATGCAAAATCAGATGACACTACTAACTTTCCCTGGTCTTAAGTCTGTTTTTCTTCCCCTCAAGATTCACTTTTTGCTTTTTTCTCTGTGTTGTTTGCAAAATGTACTGTAAAGAAAGGGTAACTAGTCCTCACTGAGCCTGTGTTCCTTGGTCTAGGTTACCAAGATGCCTAACTAAAAACTGGCTCTAGTATCTCCATGCTAGGTGCAGTCACTTCTGTCTTCTGACTGCAATAAATTTAGCTCAAGAACACTTTGGAGGGGAAGGCTTTCTTTTCATTACATGCTTAATATCCATTATAATGGAACCTGGCTTCTAGTTCAGGGCCTGAAGGCATTTCACAACTCAAATAATAGACAATAATGATAATAAATAGAAAATTTCCATCACAAGGAACTTGATTAGTTGTCTGCATCCTGGGTGTCTACATCTGTATAAAGTTTTACAATTTTGTTTTGTTTAAATACAGTGCCAGTTAAGACTAATTCCATATTTTGCCTGATTTCCACGCAGATAGATACATGTCTCTGTATTCCAGTGAGTTCCTGTGGTTGTTATTTGAAATGCATGTCTAAAATTCGTGTATCATTCCAAATTTAAGCTTATGGAATCCTCACAACAACAATTGTATCTGGGTAACAGATTGTTTGTTAAATGGAAATGGAAATTATCAAATACGTGAATTATTTCTTGTGTTATTCTCACAACTCAGTGCTTTGAGTCATGTGCTGTTAGACACTTACTGTGACATACAGCACTGTTTTCAAGGTACCTACAGCTCCCAAAGGTATCATCATGAGTCTTAGAGGTCTCAGCAGTTTTTTGATAGGTTGGGATTTAAAGCAATGTATACACATTATTTTCTTCTTTGAATATTACCACTACCAGCATATCCAGCTATATTGTCTTTTGTCTCACCACTCATACAGAGATAAGAAGAACCTCCAAGAAAAGCAAGCAACTTGTGGTAGACCAGTTTTGAAGAAGAGATTATTCAGTCACTTGGACGTCTGCTCTGGATCAGTAGCATCAATTCTATAGAGACTGCACATGAGCAGGAATAGGTTTTCTATTGGGTTAATTTGCAGAAAATTTTCTACATGCCACAGTAACCCAAATTAATGATATAGGCTTTTATTTTAGCATTGTCATTACTAATTTGGTTCAAGTCCTTTTTCAGACCCTATTATGCAGTAAAGATAACTGTTATAGTAAAAAAAACAATTTAAGAAAAATCAATAGAAGACACTTTTATGGCAAAATAATTGTCCATACACATATAAACAAAAACATAGCAAGAATGTGGATTAGTATGAATTTAATCACTTTTCCATAAGTCTATAGACAGATCTGTCCTAGACAAATTATATTTTAAGAATAATTTTATAAGATTTGTTCTGTATCGCTTTTTGCAGTAAATTATTCTGTCGGAGCTGATCCTCCATTCAGTAACAGTCAGACACACTGCTTCCATAATTTTATTGTAGACTGTTTACTTGGAGTTTCCTAAAATTGTTTTACAGGTAGCTCATGTTCATGGAGGTTACAGCATTTGGACTCTTTTCTGTTGCTTGTAACTCAGTGTTCTTTGCTTTCTCAAGGATAAAGTAGAATTTGGTTCAGTTTGGGATGAATAAGGTGAGAAAGTGCCATCAAAACAGGGAGAACAGATATTCATAAACCACTGTAAAAACATTAATTGATCTACTATCACCTTAGTGGAAAATTAAGCCTGTCTTTCTTTCTACTTCATTAGTATGTAGCATCTTCAAGGTGCTGATAACAGACAGCCCAGACTTTCTGTATTAAAGACAAGTCTTTTATCACAAGAGGGGGAATTCTTCACCTTCTCTGAGCTTCCCAGCCTTCATCCCCACCATCCTCCCAAAGATAGTCTTTTTTTTTTCATTTCCACTTCTTCTCATGTGAACTTGCCCATCTATTTCCATTTACTACCAGATTCCCCTCTCCTACCCTCTCTATACAGATGACAAACAACACACTCCTGCTGCTTCTTCTTCCCCCAGCAGTTAGCTCATGGCAGCTCTCTCCCTCCTCTATCTGACCACCTGCATTCCTGAACGAGAGGGCAGCTCACACTGGGGTCGCTGTCCCTGGGGTTTGTGCAGCATCCTGCCTCTGTCCAGGAGAGATTCCCAACCGAGCTTGCAGCTTTGGCAACTCCCTGTCACTCCCTGCCACCCACAGGCTGCTCGGTTGGAGCCGCAGGGCACAGGGGCAACAGCACTGCAAGCTCTGCGTGCCAATGTGTCTGTGCCAGGGGTATCACCAGAGGTGGTGTAAAACTGATGCTGCTTCTCTGGAGGACAGCCCACTTTGAAGCAAGCATGCACACCTGGCCATGCCATGTTTCCAGCACAACAGCTCCTTGATGAGGACACTGCTTCTGGCTCCCTCAGCTGTCAGGCTGCTGGCTGCTCTGCAGGGCTTGGCGCTCAGACCCTGCGAAACCAACGCGGCTGCACAGGGATAAAAAATGCTGGCAACAAATAATGAATGGGAGACCTCAGAAATAAAGGAAAGAAACAACATCACAGTCGACATGATACATATTTACAAAATAATTATAGGGGTCAATCAGGAATTTTCATCCTTGCTCTCTATCGTTGCATGAGGTAAGGAAATACTGGCTGAAAGAAAAAGCTGATCTTTGGAAACTCATGAAAAGAAAATATTTCCACTCTCCAGTCACAGTATATAATTTGCTCATGGAAATAATTGCCTTTGTGTGTCACTGAGGCCAAGTACTCTGTGAGATACAGTAGTACAAAATACTTGTAGTTACCTGTTTTGTAAGAGGGATACTAATGACAAGCTTCAGGCTTTAGGTCAGTCTCTGTTAAAGACAAGGGGGAAACTTGACACACTGGCTCTTTTAGAGAAATTGAGTATTAGGCCACAGAGACTTATTGTCTGATTCTGAATGGCAATTTCTACTGTAAGGAGAGCAAGCAGGATGCAGAAGGCTGGAGGATCAAGAGGAAACAAGGAGTGGGGGAGAAGGTCTATTATAATAAAATGAGAATAAAATAATGATAAAGGAAAAGGTTGAGCTGATATTTAGGTACATTCTCTTTTACTTTGTTTCTGTTTAATGTTTCTGTGGGGCTCTCCAGAGGTTTTATTAAAGACTATATATTTACTTTTCTTTTATAGGAACATGCTTTCGAGGATCTTTTTATTTGACTTGGAAGCTACCTCCAGTGTTTACCTAGATGATTATCAATACGCAGTAAGTCTGACTTTGATCTCAGTTCCATTTACAGTTATATTGATTTATTACTACAATTAATTAGCCCTAGAAAGGAATGTCCAGCAATTAACAGTTTGTGAAGAACAGATATCATGTGCTTTTATGGTTAGAGAAAGTACATATTATGAAGCCCACTACTTGTGCATCAGCTGTAAAAAAAGAAAAATTTTTAATTTTTAAAAAAACATTATTGGATAAATACAACTCAAACGTATTTAATTAATGGAAAAAAAGGGAGAGATGGTATGAGGTTGATTGACCCTTCTGGACATCAAGTTAAACATTTTCTGGGTTTTGAACAATTTTTCTTTGATTTTGATGCTTGTCTTTCAAGGTTCAATTACCTCTGCCAGCCATCCTCCAAGAAAGAAAGAACTGATTTAACCCAAAATACTAAGGCAAAGTTAATATTCCATGTATTACTGACCAATCTGAAATTGTAGCTGGTGGCAGTTTTGCCTGAAAATCTGAACAAAGTTCACAAAATGTCACAAAGTGGATCAGTGTCATTGCATAGTATGCATTTGAAGCAGAGCTATTCTGACCCATGTGTTAAAGTTGCTCTTTTCTGATATTTTCTGGACTGTCCTTGGAGCAAGGGAACTCGACGTCTTTCAAAAATTGCTCCTTTAAAAAAATGCAGGCTGGAACAGAGTCCCTCCCCAGAAATCAAAAGTATTGACTGTAGGAACAGTGTGTCCACTCATCAAAGTAGTGCTCCAGTTTTCATTTTAACTGGTAGCTCATTGTTGTTTTCAGTGGAGAGTGCCAGTGAAACCTTAAAACATAGAAAACGTAGTCTGCAAGAGAAATATACCATGCACACATCCATCTCACTGAGTTACTTTAGTGTTTCCAAATTTTGTCAGTGATAATGCAAGACAGTAATTGCAACATAAACAAGAGCAAATGTATCTTTATTTGGGTTACACAGCTTCCTATCCTACTGTTTTCTCCTTCATATTAGCCCCTATTCCATGCCCCAGGGCTCCTTACCAGCTCCTCATTAAGGAATGCACCTTCTTGTGGCTCCCTATCAGCCTCCTGCATTGCAGCAATTAACCCATTATAGTACCAAGTACATGACTGTTGCAGCTTTTATTCAGATTCATAATGCATTCTCATTGCATGCCAGGTTTTAAAATTAATTTTGAAGGAAACAAGAGATGTGTTGAAACATGTCAGACTTTTCCAAAAATGGATCATGCCATAAATAATGAGGTTTTTCTAAAGAAAGGGAATACAATGGATCTCGCTCCTCTGGTGTCCGCAAATCATATTATCATTATTGCAGGGGGAGGGGTATTGTTTGAACTGGAGAAAGTGGAGATCAGTTGGAAGAGCTGAGAGGAACTGATTGGAGAAGAGGTGACTGCAGGTTGTACTGAAAACAGATCTACTGGGACGGAGAGCTCAGTAGTCAAGACCTACACAGGCTGCTCTTATTATCAATTATTTTGAAGGGTCTTATTGTCATTAACACCCACACAGCAGAAAAGGGAGTATCTGCAAGTGAAATTTTCTGCTTACACAAAGCTAGGAAAAAATACCAATAGTGTCTTACAGTGCAAAGAGAGAAAAGGGAAGAAAAGGAATGGGATGGGACACGGTGAAATCTGTGAGTGTAGCCTCAAGCTGGTACACTTCAGAAAATAAATAATGAAGCAACGGGTTTAGGCATGCAGTTTGGGTGGGTAGCATTGCTTCAGCATCTGGCTAAAAGAAGGAGTACAAATTGGGTACTTATAAAATTTGGATTACTCTCCTTGCTAATAAAGGGTGATCATGAGCCTTAAGTGAATTGTGCCTATATATTTAAAAAAAAAAAAAAATGATGAGGGAGAGTGGGAATGGAAATGGTGGAGTTTTTCCCTAATTTTCATTGGGTACCATTGCTCTGACAGAGTGCCAGGCAGTGCACAACTTGGGTCACCAATTATATTGCACCCATGTGCAACACGATTAAGTCAAACTGGGACAAGCACCATGAAGGTGCACTGGTAGGAGGAGGAAGGGCCACCTAATACAGTAAACTGAAAGGGCTTCACTTGTTTACACAAACAAAACAAAGGCTGAAAGGCAACATAACTGTTGTCTATAAATATACAAGGAGGGAGAAGAGCTATTTAAAGGATGATGTTGACATAAGAACAAATGGTTATAAAATGACCATGAATAAACTCCAACAGGAAATTAGGAGGAAGCGCTGGAATGATATCCTGGAGCAGTCCTCCAACAGGAGCAGGGGAAACAAGAAACTTCACTGGTTACAGCATGAAACTTGAGCACTTCATGAAACCAATTATGTGACGTGCAGCTGACAGCAAAAGCTGGGGTTTGAACTTGATGCAGGAGGTCCTTTTAAATCCTATTTCCTATGTTTCCAGGGGAAGCTGATTTAAATCTTCAGCAAGAGATGTCTTAGATGCTGATAACAGTAATTAATACCTTACACTCCAGTAATACCCTTCCATCTAAAGACCACAAAGAACATTGAACACACATGGGAATTAAACATCTAAATATCCACCTGTGTTTTTTCTGTTATTTTACAGCCAGGAAATTGTGATGCCTTGAGCAACTCTTTCGGATTGTTTGCAAAAAAATCTGTAAAAATTAAGAATAGACCTCACGGATCTCCTAGTTTTAAGAATAAACCTGTAGTTTTGAAAATTTCATCATGTTTCCAAGGCTTTTTAATTCCAGAAAATGTATGAATTGTATACAATTGCTTGTACAAAGCTATAAGCCATATGCTGTTTAGCTTAAAATGTCAATGAGCGAGTCAGCAACAACTAGAAAATGAAGGTGTTTGTAAATGTTGCATTTAAAAAGCATTTAGAAAAATGAGAGCGGTCCTCCAAAGATGTGTGCATCTTCAAAATCAGAACAATGCAGTATTTCACAGCCATTAAATAATGTATCACGTAGCTACAAACAAGAATCATATAGCCTGAAAAAATGTTGTTTTCCTCTTGGGGAGTTGGAAGAGAACCAGTTCCGTGTGTGTTAATCCCCACTCTGAGTTCCACCGGGAAGGGTGCCAGGGGTGGCGAGGGATAGAGAGCAGTCGTTCCCTGGCTCTGCTCCCTGCCCTGAAACCCTTCCCTCCCAAACCTGCAGAGCCCCAGCTGCACTTGTGTGCATTTAAACAGGCACACAGAGGAGACTCAACACACTGCTTTGGCTCTTCTCTGAGGACTTAAAATCCCTACCCTTCCACTTCCATCACTTCCATCTGATTTGTTGCCTTCACTATGCTGATCTCCAAACAGTGAAGTGCTGTGTACAGAGATGCATTCTGCGGAAGAGCTCATTTACACAATTCCCACCTACCAATGTGCTCCTGCTTCTTACACTGTCATGTCACATGCCAGGTATGGTCCCCAAACAGAGCAGTAAGACCACTGCCCTTTGCTCCTTCAAATTCCTCCACTGCATCCTCTGCTAGGGCCTTTACAAGCCCCAGGCAAAGGTAAGTCAGATGGGCTTCCCTGTCTGTGTAGAGCCATGCCCCAAAAGAACTGGCTCTGCCCAGAAAAATGTATACTCTAAGTCAAAGGAAGCTACATGTGTAGCTGAGCACAGAATCTGTCAGCAGTGGTGTGTAGACCCTGCTAAAAGCAGGTGCTTGAAACAAGGTGGAGTGTGTTCCCAGGGTAAACCAGCTCTGAGGATGAGGACTCAATAAACATGGCATGGGACGCAGCGTTGTGCTTGCTGGGTGCAGGGATGGAAGGGAAAGGCACACACAGAGAATTTGTCAGGCATCTGAAAGCATCCATTTCAAGAATGCCAATTATTTTCTAGGTGAATAAAATTTACATATTCTTATTTGTAATTGGGAAAGATATGACCATGGACTGAGAGTTAGACTGTCTCCACCCTTTCCATGCTGCTGGGTTTTCTGGGCCATAAACTCTCCAGTGGATAGAGCACAGAGCCTTTTTTTCCCAAAGCTCACAACAATGAGGCCATGATCATTATAATAACATACAAATACTAAAAATTAATAGGGATTCCTACACAAAAAATGTCCAGATTCTGCCCACAAAAGTATATGCTCTAAGTCAAAGAAAATTGCATGTGTGTAGCTGAGCTCAGAAGCTGGCAAGGAGCCCACTTGTAACAAAGTCATGAATGTGAGGACAGAATAGATCCCATTGTCTTTTGAGAGCTTTTTAATTTTTCTTTGTTTTTCTTTAGGACATGAATTACCTAAACTGAAAACCAGAATTTTTATCCAACGTAATGTGTCTCTGAGAGGAAACTATTAAATATTTTCCTTTTTTTTTTTTTAGATCAATTACCACTTTAAAGACTGCTGAAAGAAAATAATGTATGTCTACAATCTCTTCCTATAGACCTACCCAGAGAAACTTTAATTTGCTGTGGATGATGCCTAGAGAAGTCTCTGATCAAGTTTTGCCGTGATCCAATTTGTCCAAGACAAGGGGTAAAGGGTTTCCTCCTTTGAGTTCCCCCACAGCCTTTTCAAGGCCACACTTTTCCACATAGGGACTAGAAGAGAGTGGAAAAATATCTTTTCTGATTTTCCTCAGCGTACAACACAGTTTTACTGATCTTCCCTTAATTTCTGCCATTGCCCCTTTTTAAGGGCCTTCTAAAGAGCAAAGTGAAATATAAAAATTAATACGGTTTCCCAACACCTGATCTTTTGGTCTTTCAGTTTTTCTGCAGAGTCTTAGAACTGCAGTGCCAAATTCTTCCTATTCCTCCCTTTTTACTTCCAGCGTTTTCTACCTGTCTTCACAGAAGATCTTTGCAAAAACTCATAGAGAAGAAGTGACGGGAAGTTTTTTTCCCTACTTTGTTGGAGAAAGATGATAGCTTGAAAATGATATTTAGCCTAAAATCTCTTGTGGTGGCTGTTTCTGACCTGGAACTCTCTGAGATTATATCTCAGATCAACATTTTTAGAAAGATCTGTACACATTTTTTATTTGAGAATTTGCCTTTGCTCCAGATAGGGCTCCTAATATCTAAAGAGGAGAGGACTAGAAATCTTGAGAAGTCCACCTGGCTGAAGCAACCAAACAACAGCCAGTCTTCTAGTCCCCATCCTCGTTTCCTTCTCTCACAGCCTCACCATCCACCTGGTAGGGCTCCACTGAACAGGTAAAACTGTGCCACAGGAAATAATTCCTAGCTTGTGTTAACCATCTTTATCTGTCCACTCTCTCACATCCAAAAGCCCAATATCAAAAGCAGAGATGTCTTCATTTTGATTTCAAAGTAGCTCGGGTAGAGCAGAAGACAAAACCTTGATAAAATGACAAGAAACTTGATATAAATCCACAGAAATTGAGAAACTCATGGCAAGCTCATAATGTATGACTTAAAGGTATTTTACCAGCATCTAATCATACTGTGGAGAGAAGGAAGCATTGTAAGAGCAGTTGTTTACTTTTTATTTTCAACTTCGGCATTCATTTTATATGTATGGGAGGGCTCAAATGCAGCCACCTCAGTGTTTAGGAGGTGTAGTTCTCTGTGAGCTGGTGGGAAGTCTTCAGCTTGAAGACACTGGAATATTTTGCTTTGAAATGGTCTGTGGGGTTCTTTGTTTTGTTTTTTTGTAAGAGTTATAGGATTTAATTGAGTTGGTGGTCTGCTGTCTTTTTCAGTCAGAAGTTACACGTAAGCTGTCTCGTTTTCCTCTCTCTTCCTCTCTCTCCTTTTCGCTCACAGAAGATTTTGCTAGGCATGTACGTCCATTTCAGAATCTAATCATAGACAACTTAAATCTTTCCAACGTTACTCACATTAGTAATTGCAAAATAATAAACATGACAAAATTCAGATTAATAGGGCATCCTGCACAACTTGGATGGTGGGGAGAGCCCTCTGGAATTCTAAGAGTAATAGGTCTGTGTTTATTTCTCAACCGACGGCATAATGTGACTGATTTACAAGAGTTTAACTCAAGTGTTAATCTGACAGTGACGAAGAGCTTCTCAGTGGCAGAATCACTTACACTATCATATTAGTTGCCTCCTCTATTAAAGCAGTATGGTCGATAATTGGAATGCTTTTATGTCTAGTGGTTCTGACAAGGCTCTCTTTAGGTCACATATGGGCGGTCTGGCTTGCTGCACAGCTGAACAGTGGCAAATGATTTAAACTGAGAAAGTATTGTTCTCCTCGTATTATGGAGCAAGGGCAGTTCAAGGAAAGTAAGGCTCTGCACCGGCTACCTGCTGGTGTGTAGTAAAATAAGATGGACATGATACTGGGTTGGGAGTACAATTAAATCTATTTTGCACCAATGTGTTGGTGGACAGATGAGTTTCCACATGGCAGAGCTTTATGATCTTTAAGGTAGACTGAACTAATAGATTGGTGTGGAGCGCACTGAAGTTACTAAGGATGAGAAAGCAAGCAGCAGTACATTTGAACTACAGGTTTCTCATATGCTCCACGTCATGCTGAGTTTTTATAGCTCCTGGCTTTCAAAAAGCCTGTTTCAAAGAGGTTTGCGCTAGACTGGGCATGCAGTTTTGCTCTGCAGATATTGTCGCTACCGATTTAGTGGAATGCAATTAGGAAGCCTAAATTAAGTGGTAATGGAGAACCAGCTCTTGAAACTGGGGTTTCCACGGCAACCACTGCTTACAATACAGCCTTCAGTTAGTTTTCCCACTTTATCTGCAAAATGCACAATTGAGCTTTAAAACAGCTTTGTGCTGAAAAGCGCACTGTAAACAACTGTTTGCAATGAGAGTTTTACACTGTCTTTAAATACAACAAGCTATCAAATAAAATTTATTTGTCCACACTAATAAAAAAAAAATAAAAAATACGCAGAGTACAGAAAGGACTAAAGGGTCCAGAAACTTATTATTCATTCTGGAAATGTATATGTAATAAAAAAATTCAAGATCTTGTGGGTCCTCAATTTGTCTTTTAAGTCTTATCATTATTCCTCAATTTTAAGACACATAATCCCATATCTCTCAGTAGTGAGAAGAACTGAGCATTTTGGTACAAATACTGCATTTATCGCAACAGCAACACTATATAGTTATAAAGCGCTTTTTGTCTAATATGAACAAATCAATGTGCATTTTCATCAGGCTTCCTTTAGCATCTAGCAATCTTTTACAGATTTTTTTTATTTTTCCCTTTATAATACAGTATTATATTTCTCACAAATGTTCTTACTTTATGACAAAGTAATGCTATGCTATTTCTGAAATGCTTAACATTCTTGATTGCTTTAGGATCATAGCCCAACTTTTGCATCTTTTCAGAGACAACCACAGGTGATTAGATATGCACAAAATGCAGGAAAATGGAAAAGATGATGTTAAGGTCATAGATGTAAGTTGTACTGACTACCCTTTTCATGATAACCTCATCAAAATGAATCTCTATACTGAAATTATGAATTTGCAACCAATCATTTTTCTCTGTTGTACAATCTCAAGTCTTGGACTAGTACTGTCAGGTGATTGGTAAGAGTTGAGGCCTTGGCAGTTTGTAATTTCCTTTTTTTTTCCCCCCTTCTTATACTTCTTTGTTTCAATTCAGATAAAAATCTCAGAGAAAACATTGTACAAACTTCCTTGAGATAATTTCAGAAGAGACATCACATATTTTTGATTTTTGGCCAATCAGCTGATAAGTAGTCTTTTAAGGGGCCTTTTTTGGAAAGGAGAGAAAACACACCAGCAAAGGATCCCCACAATAAATCAAAACGGACCTAATTTGTGTCTCAGCTGAAGTACAGCAACCCAAGCATCCTGCAGCCTTTCAAGGCTGATTCACTTTCTGTGTGTGTGTGTTTTAGCAACCACACTGGGTCGATGCAAAGAAAGAAAAAGGGTGTCGGGGTGAAGGCGGAGGGAAGGGAAGAGAAGGGGGAGGTGGTGTGGGTGCCTTCCCTCAGGAGCCTGATGGTCAGAGGACTGCATTTTGACATCCACAGTCATGTATAAATCTGGATTTGATATAGTCTCTGCAGACTTTGAACATGCCAGGCAGGGAAGCCTGCCCTTCACAGTATGGGTGCACTTTCAGATGAGGCTGTGACTATTCTGATCTGCTCGAAACAGCCTTTTCAGCACTAACCGAAAACAGAGCGAGGATAGCAAGGCTGATTGCAAAGTTCACATCTCCTCTGCTGTGTGCTGGTGCTAATGGGAGTTTCTCCTGTGATGGGTAGGTCATAAAACACACAGCTGCAGAGACTGTGCAGGGTGAACAAATCAAAGAACTCAGTAATAAAAATGATGTGTGTGCCAATATTATTTAATATTAACTTGTGAAAACTGTTGAAGAAACACATCTTTGTCATATATCAGAATTGGCTCTAAAGCTGAATCAACAGATTAATAGGGTTATTTGTAATGATATTGTCCTCATAAAGGCTTTATTATTTAGGAATCAGAGCTGGAAACTGTAATTTCTTTAATGATTTTTCATCACATAAATTAGCCTGCCTCAACTCCTCCGTCTAGAAGGCAAGAGGAGAGGTTGAGCTGGTCCCCTTCCTCATTCTTACACAAAATCTGCTCATTTGGATGGATCCCAAATTTTAAAGAAACAAGTTCCTGGAAGAAATGCAGAATGCCAGTGCTCACAAGACTTTCACAGGGCATCTCGTTTCAACACCGACTGCCTGCATTTTATCAGAGTACTAAAGGACACATTGAAATTATTTTGTTCTGGCACCGGCATGCGTTGTGATGTGTATGCATTCAATTGCACTTGACAAATCTTTGGGGCAAACAAAATGGTCTAATGTAAGGAAATATCTTAACATATTCCAAAATGACATTTTTAGACCAAACATGTGTTCGATTGATTTGCCTTCTCCAGAGATCACTTTTGAATGCAGGCCAGCGATAAGCGGGGAGGGGGGCAGGCTCTCGCTGAAGGCCAGGCGGGTCAGCCGTGCTTCCGCTGGTATTTCCTGCGCCGCACAGTCCCGTCCCTAACTGTACAAATAGCTCCACATGGCATCCTGAGAGCGTGCCAGGGAATTTTATGATCGCACGCCAAGTATGGTTGTCAGGTTCCACTCCACTGCTGTGTGTGTATGTGTGTGCTCATATGTGTGTGTGGCTGAAGCTAACTTCAGACTGAGTAATTACCATAATCCAAACAGGGCCTTTACCATCTTATTTGCATTCAGCCAGCAGTGCTGTTTTTATCAGCACCACTACTGAATTGTTGGAAAGTTTTAATTATCTTGACAACTCACTTTTTTTTTTTCTTTCCCATTCCTTTTTTTTTTTTTTTCTCTCTCCCCTCTTGGGTTGTGTTTGGATTTCAGCAGTCATCCCCCTGTGGCAGCAATCACATTTCTGCAATGGGAAGTTTTCTCACTTTTTCTTCTAGTAGTTATAAGCAGCCACAAAGGCTGCTTAGAAGGGGGCAGAAATGGAGGGAGATTGTATTTATTAGTTAATGCCTAATATTTTTTTCAGCAAAAGTCACTCCAGATGCCTCTTTTTGAATTGTGCTTGAAGTCCTGGCATAACTTTACACGTGTGTAAGCTTGCAGAATTGAAAGAAAACCATTTCCTATGCAGAGAGATACCCCCTTGCATAAATGTTTGCCAAAATAGAGCTTTAGTTGTCATGTTTTCAATATTTCCATAATCTTTTGATTTAGGATTAGTATAAAGTGTATCATGTCACTTATATTTGCTCTCTCTCAAACACCCTGCATTTTCAGCATTTGAATGCTGTTAGACAAATTCAACCTTGAAATAAGACACCGTCTCCTAGCAGTAAGGGTAATTAAACACTGGAAGAGCTTACCCAGGGAGGAGGTGGACTCACCATAGCTTGGAGTCTTTAAAATGAGATTAGACATCTTTCTGAAAGACATTGTTTAATCCAGCTTCTTGGGAAAGATTCTAGTGCATGTATATGGGGGGTCAGACAAGATGATTGCCAAAGTCCCTTTTGACTTCTCAGCCTGTTGATCTAGAAATCTGAGTTCAGATATGTTTTGGTTCACATTTAAAGATCAATTTTACATCTACATACAAAAATTGGTTTTTGGGAATATTAAGACCAAATGGGTTCTAAAACTTTGTTGTCCACTGCAGACAATAATGTTCTGCCTGCTGGGTTTTGCACTACATTTTATTTTGCTTTTATAAGTAGTTACAAATCACAAAGTCTAATGCAGAATAAAATACTCCAGTATCATATTTCTAAGGAGGAATAGAAGGCTTTAAAGCCTACAGATTCACAAGAAGACCAAACGCAAAAACAATTTCTAGTCTGTTGGCATCTCAGGTACCATAGATGTTTTAAAAATAAGCCAAATTAATGTTTTTTCTAACCACAAAATATTATGACTGTATTTAGCATATCATCTCTTATGAAGTTTGTGCATTAGATTACATATAATTGCCATCAAACAGTGTGGCAGTATTCTGTTCATCTGAAAGATAAACAAATTCTGTTTAATAGTCCTTAGACATTTCTTTCGCTGCAGTTTGGCCTTATGAACACCTTATCCCTGTTTTCCCTTTAAAAGGAAAAAAATTAAAGGTAAAAACCATTAGGGATTTCTCTTTAAATCCAGCAATCTATGCATACTACTAAGAATCAATGCTCTGTAAGCTGTCTGGTGTTCTGCAATAAATTTTAGCTTTTATAGACTTTTTCTGGGCCAGGTAGCTGTTAATGCCATAGAAATTGATTATTTGTGGTGTTCTTATCACTGCTTAAAATATCTAATTGCTTTTTCTCCACAGATTTGGATTTGGCTTGCTTGATGCTGGACAATTAATGAAGGAAGCCCTGACTGGACAAATGTTGGTCCCCTGAGACAATGTGTTGTTGATAACAGGTCTGATTTGAGCAAGTCTAGTCAAATTCAATTTTAATAGTATTTAAAGGCACACACAGGACACATATAGCTGAGTTTTCGGCTGGTTTGTCTGATTTTTACATCTGTTGTGTTACCAAAGCTTATTCCCATTAAGTATTAAACCTTGCAAGGCAGTAAAGGCACATATCTGTCAGCTGCAGAAACACAAATTTTGCCTCAGTATAGCAGGTTTTGTTCAAAATTTGCCTTTATTCTTTCACACTTATGCAGACTGGAATATGTAATTCATCACTGACTGTTCCTGTGGAGGAATTATTGCACTCTGATTATTTTGAACCCTAAAAAATATTGATTGAGGTAGAGAAGAGACAAGAAGGTGTTGCAATCAGTTCTCAATCTAGTGAGGGCAACCTTTTTAAAGGCAGCTAATCCTTAGCCTAAAAGCTGTATGCAGTTGCGACATCTCCTACAGGACTTTTCACATCAGTGTGCCGTGTGAAGTTAAGTACAAAACTGCACTACCAAATCAAGATAACCACCAAACATCAGGGCACTATCTTACTGGATTGCTGCATTGAGTGTGCAATCCAGGTCACAGCTCAGTCACAGCTCCAGCTGAGGAGGAGAAGGTCTCTCATGCCATCAGAATACTGGACTTCAAGGTATCTATCCTTCTCATGAAGTTGAAGCAATTATATCTAAAGTCAGTAGGGTCTAGAGTACTTTCCTCCTTCCAAGACTTCCAGTTTTCTAGAGAGAGGTAAACCAGAGGGAAGTGGAACTTGCATTTGTGCACCTTGCACCCCTTCTAACCGCAGTGCTGGTCTCTCTTTCTTTGTCCCCAAAGAGAGTTAATGAAAGAGATCCTACTGGCCAGCTCCCTACAGGTCTAGGTATGGCACTGTTCGTTGTTTTAAGCACCATTTTGCATAAGTGACTGTGTTTTATTCCGTGGTGTTTGTTGTCTTTTGTATTCTCTGGAGGGAAAGGTAGAAATTTCAGAAGGGGAAGAAAAATTTATGAACGTGGAAAGTATTGAACACAAGGTTCATGCTCCAGCTCCAGCATTTATCTGTAATCATAGCCCTTTTCAGCACAGTGGCCCCAAGCCAGATTGGGACCTGGGGTGCTCTCCTCTGGCTGATGCTAATAATATTTGATTCAAATAAATCAATACCCCCATTCAGGTCTGTTGCAGCATTGTCATGGTCACAGCAGTGATGCCATAAACTAATGTTTTACCTAGCAGCCCAAAAATGGTTTAGCCACTGTTTCATGTATGGGTACACCCCGGCTCTGTCTCCTGACACAGAAGAGTCAGACTTGTCTCTGCCACCTTGAAGAGACCCCCTTAGACACAATGTTCTCAGTCAGGGTGCTCCCTCTCTGTGAAGGCATGCCATACTTTTGGAAACAACTTAAGATTTATAAGTCAGGAGAAAGCAAGAAACATACGATAATTTATTTTCCTGCTGTGCGGGTACAGAGCAGTTACTTACCATGAGCTCATCCCACAAGCCATGGCGTGGTTTTGTTTATCCATTTCAGCCAGATTACTGTTAAGATAGACTGGGTGCAAACAGCTGGTTCTGTGCACCTATGGGTCAATAAATTCAGCATATTTTTCAGTCATTTCTATAGAAAAGGCAGTAATGCATTAGAAATGAATAGTCTTGTGAGATGGTTGCTTCCCAAAGACATTTTTCTGTTCAATCCTGCAGTAATTCTCCAGCAAAACAACGACTGAGAGTTACACCCCTGGGGGACAGGAATACTCTCCCTTTTCTCTAGATCAATGTTATATGTAAAAGGCACAGCAAGGAAGTCTGTTTCTCAATATTGTACCTACTTGAGGCTCCTGAAGGTGTGATTAATTGGGAGTGATTAATTAAACCATGAGTCATGACCTCCTATTTTTCCTGTCACATTACTTATGAACAAGAGGGCAGTCAGTGTAGTTAAATAGTATAAGATAGTAAATTTAGAGGAAATAAAAAGAAATTAGTTGTGTTGCATGTGGTCAGCCTATGGGATTTTCTGCTACAGGTGACCATCTGATAAATAGGGCTCCTTGGCTGAAAGGAACAGTTGCCAATACTATTACCATAACAGATGGAACCATCGCTGTATTTCTGGGACTTCTGGGTGTACTGGGAAGGCAGAAGTGAGTCCTGCTTGGCTAATAAAGTAAGAGCAAATGCTCCATGTGCTGGGAAGTCAGGCAGGAATGCTGTTCTCCATGGACAGCAGCACTGCACTATTAGCTTGATCTATGACTTGCCATTTCATGGTTTGGTTGGTTGTTTATTTGTCTGTCTTTTTAATTCCTCTGGAAAATACTGTACTTGCTCTGTCTGTTGACTGAATGACCAGGCTTGGGCAGAAGACATAGCATTCTTCTTCTCTGACCTTTATATCAAAATTGATTAACAATAATTCTTTTGCAGAAAAAGATTGACAATAAGATGTGGATGTTCATCTTTAATGAACTCTAGTCATCAAGTGGAAACCAGCTAACTTTGAAGATGCAATTGACCACCTTCTCAGGAACAGCTGAATACTTACTCCTCAAAATGGTAAAGTAATGCTGTATTCACAGATACTATGAGCACCTGTTGCTCTAGCTGGATTTCTTTGTGTCTCTCGTATAATTGCTTGGGACCTGTCTCATTAGTGGCAACAGCTGGGTATGCTGGCTAGTATTTATGCAGTTAGAAATTGTATAAATAAGAATTAGAGGCTGTGTAATCCCATAAAATATTACGAATTTTATTTATGTATTTTAATCTATAAGAAGTCCACTCATAACCTAATTGGTTTTGTTTGTTATCATGTTTGGTATTTTAGAGAAGAGTTCACTGGAAGGAGTCTATTTCATATTGTTCTCACTTTCTAATATAAGACTCTTATTTAAAAGACTCTTTGTTTTCAATTATGAAAATACTTTCCTGATCTTATTAAGCCAAAAAAAGATGAAGTGCTATTTTTCCTTCTTATTTGTGACAGTACAAATTAAACACACCTATGGCAAAGCAATTACTGTGTTTATTCTTTTTTTACAGAGCAAGCCTGTTAACTGTGGATGTGAAGAGATGAAGCAAGCAGAAAAACTGTGAAGAGCTTTGCTGCCATATTGTCACTGTATCAGATAGTTTTAGGATCGATGAGTGAATAGGTATGTAAGAGAGACTGTTAATCTACAGAGAAGAATTATTTCAAAGAAGTGAGGGGGGGGAATCAAAAGGCACATCAGTACATTGTCACTATATCAGAAAAAGGACTTCATTTTTCTTCTTTTAATTTTGGATCTTTACAATGGAACAGTACTACAGAGAGATCTAGATAATAATGCCTTTGATCTTATCAAGTGTTGCCACAGTTTTGTTGTTTTCTTGTTGGAGTTACTCCTGTAAGAGAAACCAATCTGGTGTATAAGTTAAAAGTGCAAATTCTGTCCTTCATTTTTGCACTTTGCATTATAAGACACTTTGTTTACTGTAGAGGCAATAGATACCACCTTTGCTTGACCATAAAGAGTTGATTTTCAAATTACTTGAAGTTTTAATTATTATGATTATGACTTAATACTGCTGCACTGACATTTCACACGCAGAGGTTATATCAGTGTAAATCACTTGGGGTAGCAGGAAGAAATTAAAAGTTTTTTCTCTGAATATTCATAGTACACTGGAAACTGGGAGGTCAGGACTTCTCACAGATAAGACCATCCATTGCTGTGTTTCCCTTCATGGACATACATGCTACATTCCCTTCCTCCCTTACGTACCAGACCAAGAAAAACGTGAGAATTCCTCACTAGCAGGGATTCAGTGGTCTTCTTTGTCAGGCACTAGTTTTGGTGGTTTTGGTGCTGTGCAAGACTGCTACATTGCAGAAGATATGGGGGATGTCTGGATTGTCAGCATCAAGTGCTTACTTTAAATGCCAGAGGTGGAGGACTTCTGGAAAGAGCTGAAAAAATACGAGCAGATTAATTTGCACTTCACAGAAGTTTCTGTTAGAATAGAGACAGAAAGGGACTGAATGAGGCAGGAAGGGAAGCAAATATAGAGGCAAAGTAATGGCAAAAATTAAACATTAAATATTTCCTTTTATTGCAGTCAGAGATGGGGATTATATGACCAAACAACCAAATCCTCCACCACAGGTCAGGACTAAGGCTTACTCCATTTTTTTTTATTTCAATATTTTCAACAGAAAAGACCCAGCCAGTTATTCTCTGTGTGCTAAATAGTGTACTAGCAACACTAAGAGACCAAGCAGATGGTTTTGTTATATTGTCTGAATGGCGTAATATCTTACTGTAAATATAAATAGCATACTCACTCACCTTGTTCAAGTTCCCAGTGTACTTTACAATAAACCAGGTAATTTTGACAGAAAAATGTTGACCAACCCTAGCCTAACAGCATTCACATAATGAGCTGAACACTGTCACAAATCCCATCCATTAAAAAAAGTCAGTGGTATTACATTTATTTTTGCAATTTAAAGGATGAAGACAGAAAAGCACTAGATGGAGTAATAAAAGCCATGTAGTCCCTGCTCTTGAATCATCTCATTCAGGGTCTATTAAGGTAATATACATACTTCTTTTGATTTTAATAAGATTTGCATAAGTCAAAAATCATTGAAAATTAATAACAGGAAGAAGAATCGCTCTGTTCATGTTTGTTGGGTTATATCCATAATAAACTTTAAAAACTGAAAACAGTAGGAAACATTAAAACAGATTCAAATACTAAATTTATTCTAGGCTTCATGATTACCTGATTTTCTGCTCCAATAGAAGTGTGTGATATCATGAATACCAGACTTTTCCAAAGCCTTTATTGAAAACATTTCTCTTCCCATCATGGAATCTCTTTCCACATCTTGCTTTCTTCTTGCAGCTGCTCCTTCTAGAGACATGGATCTTTGGACAAGAAGTTAGGAATATCAGATCATAGTCTGGAGTGTACCACCACCTTGAACACCAAAGGATTACAAATTGCTCTCATGGGAACTGCTGGGTGAGGGGTGGTGGTGGGTCAGAAAAGCATCCAGCTTAAAGCAGAGTGCCCACGAGTGCCCCAGGGATCAGAAGCAAGGCCAAACATCACTCACATCACTCTTCCAAACACAGATTTCTGAGCTAACCTGTATTTTCAGATAGAACAGATAGATTTTATTCTTACAGTGGATTTTAATCTGCAAATAAAATAAAGCAAGCAGAAGGACTATAGGATTAGATCCTCATTCTGCATTTCACCAAAGGAGAACTGAGGAAAAGAGAGATGGAGTGATTTTCCGGGACAAGTTGAGCCCTAGGTCAAATTGGATCTCCTGTCTTGTTCAGAGGCTGCCTTTTCCTGACTGTGATGTAGAAGAAACACAGCCATTAGCAGGCACCTGCAAAAATGCTCCACCTGTTTTTGCTCAAAGTGACAAAGCCCAGAGGACGATGTCTGTGTTCCCTGCTGGTCCGTAGGGAGCATGATGTAGCTGATGCAATTCCTGGCTCCAGCACACCTGCAAGGTCTCATTGATCTGCTGTTCAGTGCTCTGAAAACTCAGAAATCTATTATCAGTGTGAGCACGTGCTTATTGATCAGATTACCTGCTTCTGCTCCCTGTGTGCACCTAATTGTACTGGTGCACGCACACACACGCACACAGGTAAATATTCACACCAGTGTGCACAGATACAGGCACACACCCATGGGTTAGGGGCATGTGTGCATGATAAAGGCTTTCCCTTTATTTTTTATTTTTTTAGCTTTACAAAACTGCACATAAATAAAAAGAATGGACCTTCCCCATGAAACGTGAGCACAGAAACCCTCACAAGTGGCCAAGAGCTGCTAAATAATTAATCAATAGAGCAGTGTGGCAGTTTGAAATGTAAATGTGATGGATGAAGGTGTGATGCTTGTCATCAAGCAGAAAATGATGTGACTGGAATGGATAACCCACAGTGCCTGCTAGCTGGCAAAAGCTTGGACACAAAGATAAAGTAAAGCCATCAGAAAGCAGACCTGGCAACCCCTAATTCTTGCCTTTGACCCACAATTCACTTTCATGTCTCTGTCCCAGAAGAGATGTTTAAAAAAATGATGAAGAGAGATCTTGGGGTGGGAAAGGGGTGAGAAAAAAACCATCTGAAGAAATGCTACCTGACAAGGCTGCAGGCTACGTTCTTGAGAACACCTTTCTTTTCTTTATGTTCTCCTTCTCCTGTTAAATAAAAATGCAGCTCCTTTTTTCCCTTTCCTTTCTTCCAAAACTCTCCCGAGCCGTTCCTGCAAGTGGTTCTGTGACTCGGGAGCTGACAACAGCCGCATGCAAAGGAACAAAGAACGAGAGTGACAATTCAGAGTGCACGCAGGTGAGAAAGACACCTTTTACTTATCAAACTAGGCTGCAAAAAATGCTCTTTTTACTCAGCGAGCTAGAAATAGCGGTGATCTAACAAGGCACTGATCCAAATTCTTTATTTATGCTGAGATGTAATGCTAACAGGATTTTTAGGTTGACTAGTAGTCTGTGGCCCCTCTGTTCAAGTAAGGAAACATTCCTCTGATTTGGAAAGAGGAAAATCCATATAATTACCGTATATTATGTGACAGGAAAATGTATGCTGTGATGGCAAAGGGTGACAGAAAATGTCCATCAAAAAATTTGTGTTCAGCTACTTCCTATGCCAGTCATTGCATTCTCTCTGCAGGGAAACACATCATGATAGAACTCAGTTCTCAAAATTCAAGAGAAATTAACTTTTGTAAAAAATAGAATTTTTTTGATCCCTTTTTTCCCTCTATAAAATTGTAAGCTTGCAAGTAGGACTTAAAAGTTTGATGCCTCCTTCCCCCTGGAAAAGAGAAATCTATTTCTCAGTAAGTACCATGTAGCAGGTTGGGGGTCTTTTTTCCTCTTTTGTTATCAAAAGCCCACTCTTTACAGAAAGTGAAAAATACCAGAGTTTAGCATTAGATTTTCAAAATTCCCAAAACTTACATTAGCAGATAACACCCACTAAAAGTGAAAGCTAAATATAGATACATAATAGTGCTTTGGTGTACAAAATAGATGTTCTACCATTTCTTAGACATTAAATATGCATACAAGTATTCTCTTAAAATCATTTTGTGTTTTTTAAGACCTCTATACACAGGAAACAGCCTGCAGAAGCAGCAGATCTCCAGGTGAACTGGCAGTATTTCCATATTTCCTCAAATGATTTTTTTACCTGTTTTTTGTTGGGATCAAGTTTTTAATCTCTATGATACCTTTATAAAATAGTCATCAAGAAAACACATAAGTATTTCTACACAAAAAAATAATAGGTGCCAAAATTAATTTTAGAAGTTGATAATTAGAGCTAAACTAAAATAGTTGGCCCAACTCCGTAGTGAAAAAAGCTACATTTTGTCTGAGACAGATTGCTGATGTAAATCCAATGAAGGGAAATCTTTCCTGTTACTTGGCTACCTGGATAAGCTTTGAGCAGAGTGCCAACTATCTATGTATACAGGGAATCACCACACTCCAAAGAAATATTCCCCTTTTAGAATGACAAAACTGTGTTCTGATTGGTAATTCAGCTTGAATTTCATTTCTGGAGTATTTTAAATCGTGTTTTCGAATTTGTCCTTTTGGAGTTTTCATCTAGCTCATGCCAGAGCCACTTAGCTGTGTATCTTTACCTACGTGGCAGGCACATTCATACTAATTTTTAGTGGTTTTGCACAGCTTCACAAGTGCACTATCATCACAAGCAGGAATCAGACCTGAGAATTTGGAAAAATATACACTAGTTTGTGGGACAGAGGAATGATCCCACACTTTACATCTGTTATGTTTTTGACAGGATATGTTGGTAGATTTTGCAGTGTTAAAAAGGAATTCAGTTTAATGGTTCTCAAAGATTGATGCTGAGTATAAGCAATTGCTCTATTGCAGTAATGTAGCAATATTTATCACTTCTAGGACTTCTATTCCCTCATAAACTGCTGTAGAAGTGGGAAAGAGACATTTTAGCACTCTGTTGTCACTATACTCACAGAAGTCCATTTCTGTACCTCTAGCCTGTCTCAGCCACAGAGGGTCTTGCAACAGAGAAGTGACAGATTGGGCTGTAAATGTGCATCAGTCATCCCCAGCCTGTGGGAAGGAGAGGCACCTACTCAGGCTAGAGAGAGCTGTGCTACACCCTGTCCTTGTGCCCAGTCTGGAGCACCAGCTCGCTGCTGTAGCAATAGCACAGTTCACTGTGTTAGGGATTGTACAGATGCACCAGCAATTGGCCACTAGTTTCAAATATCATAGAAAGAGAGGCACCAGCAGGTGTTTTACTTTCTTCCCCCTTTAAGTTTGCTAGGTACATAGAGGAAAAGGACATAAAAATTAACCTGACAGTGGCAGAGCTAAAAAACAGACCCATGTCTTAAACTCCACTGGTGGCCACTGGCAGCTGCCTTCTGAAGAGGAGGAGCTGCTACCCTCATAGCAGAGGGTCCCAGATCACTGTCCCAGCCTCCAGCAATTTGAAGCTGGGACTCTTCCCACGTTTGGAAATTTTGCCTACCTTGCTGTAGTGATGATTGGTTAAATATACACCCATGACTTGCCCATACCAGCAGGCTTTGTTTCACCCCAAGTGTTATGGCAAACTGGTTGTATATCATCGTGAAGAATAACTGCATTTCCCCAGAGCTGATTTCCTATGGCACATTTTACTTAGATACTTTCTCAACACCCTCACGAATGTGTCATAGATCTAAAGCACAATCTCCTTTTCAAAATGAATGGGTCTGATTACTAGCATATTCATTTTGTAAAAGGTACAAAAGGATACAAATGTGCTTTTCCATCTCCTATAATGTCAAAGTAAGACCCTCTTGCCCTTTTATTTCAATCCCCACAATTTGAAAATAAAAAAAATGACTTGATTATATGTTTTTTACCATTAAGTGTATAATTGCTTTTGTGTTTTGACATTTAATTCCTCTTTCCAAATACATGGTAGGAATTAGAAGTCAAATCTTTTATGTATTTGATGTACAGAACCTTCCATGTATTTCAGTAAGAGAGATAGAACAGCGAAACCTTACGGCAGGTACAGTCAAGCCATCTGAAAATAAGTCACTTTTTATACTGGAAATCTGACTGTGGCCCCAGTTCTGCCCTCCCTTATCTAGGTCAGCAGCTTTTGAAATCACTGGAAGGTCTGAATGAGTCAAAACCAAGCAAAACCTGCAGGACTTGACCTTTAAAATAGAGCTGGGATTATACCGTGCCCTGTCGGGCAGATTTTGAGATTACAGTCCAGTCTGAAAATTAGTTTTGAAAGCCATAAGACAGGAGTTGGCCAGGAACTCGAGTGTTTTGACTTGGTATGGGATGGCAGCAGTGAGGAACACAGGTCCCAGCAGGGTGGACCAGGAGCAGCCAGGGCATCAGTGGGGCATCTCAGCTGGCCCAAGGCCAGCAGGAGGACTCTGATGTTGAGAGAGAAAGTGAACTCTGGGCTGGTGAAAAGGTGTAGCTGCCCACAACATGTTGCTTGTGGGTGTTTCACATGGGTTTTATCCTCCCTTTGTCTCAACTTTCCCCATAAAGTTTCCCACTTCATGTACTGTCCTTCCATCTACTGCATTCCTCCCTCTCCTTCTCACAGTTTTCATATTTCTGCTTTTCCTCTGTTCTTCTATCTCCCTTCACTACTTGTTCCCTTTACTCGAATTCTCTCACTCCTTTCTTCCCTGCACTGCAGGCCAAATTCTCTATCTTTGCCTTTATTTCTGCTCATACTCATTCACAACCCAGAGGCTGAGATTTCTTCTAACTGTATTTCCTTCCACTGGTCACTCCACTGTGATTTATCCCCATTCACTCAAGTCCCAAAGTGACTTGACCTTACAGCTATAGCTGGGATTAGTGCCCTGAAATTCAGATTTATGGAATCTAGTGCTGTCTGAAAAAGTTTTCTGCAATTTGGGAAGCAGACTATGTCTGGGACATCAGATGAATTGATTTTGGGACTGGATGAGCCAGGAATGTTTATGGTAGGCAGTAATGGCAAAAAAGAGCTCAACAATGCTCTTCTCAGTGCTGGCATTCTCACTCACAAATTCTGTCATGCCTTCATGATGTTCTAACAAAAACCTCTTCGCGAGGAGAATATGCACTTGTAGTAAGATTTGTGCTGTCTTTCTCCTTTTCCCAAAGCCAGGGACACAGTTTTCTTTCTTTCACCTCAGGAAAGATGTCATCAACAAAAGTAAAGGACAATACATGAGGTATCCAGGAAGAGAAGTAAAAGGAGCAGGAAATAGTTGCATCAGGAAGAAGCAAGTCAGAGAGAGATGGAGAGGAGGGGGGAGAGACAGAGACAGAAGGAGCTGAAAGTATCTCCCCACAACAGTTTTAATTGTCACCATATCTCATGGAGACACACTTAGCTCCCCAAAATGCAAGCAGCTTGCATTGCATGGGTGCCAACAACACAAATGCTGGAAGTTGCCTCCCTTCGGCCATCATGTGCTTGAGCTTTGCAGGGGTAATGAGAGAGCTTGGGGCAGTTCCAGCCCAGCCACGGCTTTCAAGGGCCTCCTTTCCATGCATCCTACTGCTGACACGACTGTGAGTGTGAAGCAATTTTCAGGTGCCTGATAAAGATGCGTTTAGGCACACACATGTATACACGCATGTGCACTTGCACATTTTTTCTCATCACTGTTTGCACGGGCAAAAATTTCAATTTAAAAATTAGAAGGGAATGGAAAGCCCCCAACAAGTAAATCACATAATTGGCCCAAGCCCATACATTCAGGAAGGCAAATTTACAACAAAGAGCAGACTTACTACAAAGAAATGGATCTCATGCCATTTTTGTTAAATGAGTAACTGCAAGTAATGAAAGTCATTGATTTATACCTGTATCATCATTTGAAGAACTCTCTTAATTAAAGTTTAAGATCAGACATACTGAATATCTTGAGTTTTCTCACGTGAGTAGCTATTTTACCCAAAATTGGGTGCCATTTGAAAATTCCATATGTTTGAAAATGTGTATCTTCTCAAGTGACCTGCTTCTCAGTAGCCATCAACTCAAGGAGATACTTCAAAGTTAACAAATTTTTTTCTTTTATGATCTTGCAATTCTGAAATTGAGTGGTGCAAGACAGGTGCAAATTACTACTTTCTTGCAGCTCTTACAGGGTGACCAAAGTCTTCAATAGGTCACCTTGGATGCTACAGCATTTCAGAACACACTTGCATACAAACAAGAATACTAACTGATGTTACTCGTAAGGGATTCTCTGTTCACACCAGTCACCGAATGGCTTTGGGGTCATTCACAATGACTTTTTAAATATTTTTTATGGCAATAATGTCAAACAACTACAGAATTTACTGCTTTATTTGTTTCTCAGAATAGGGAACTTGGGGAAGATGTTTTCACTCAGTTGGAAGCTTTATGGGGCAGATTTCATTCATAGTCCAGAAGTAAATGTCACCTCCCTAGAGATTTTGAAACTCAATGAATGTTCAGGCCAAGAAATCAGGTGATGAACCAGAACTTCAGATTCTCAGAAACCAAACATTTCGTGCTTCAGAGAGATTTGCTTTGGTTTTGTTTTTTCTCCATTTTTGTCCTTTTTCCTTAATTTTGATGGATGATGTTTTGTTCTGCAGTGAGTTTTAATGTGTGTAGCTGTGGAACATTTTCAATTGTCGCAAACAACAACAACAAAAAGCAATATTTCAATATTTCCTAAGAAAAGGCTTCAAAGGTTTCAGATCTTTTTAAAATGTTTCTGCTTTATTTTGACGTGGCATAAAAGTTTTGTATGCAGTCTCGCATCCGCTACTGTGACAGCTGTATTTAATGAGTGCAAAATGATCAGAAAAACATCCTTTACTGTGGGTTGCCATTGCCAGCAGATGACAGGAGAGAGGCAGTACTGTAATAACAGAAGCGATGAAGTAGTTCATATTACTACTGATGAGGTATTTCTAGCTCGAATGCCTAGGTTTGCCTTTTGAAAATAATGCATTGGTCACATTACCTGATCGTTTCATCAGATTTTGTTTCCAAGTGTGTTTCGAAATAAAATTGTGCATTCTTAACCTCAGGTCATGGAGTGGTTGGTTGCGACATATTATTTGGGGATAACACAGTCTGTTTCCATAAGATGAAGAGGGAAAGGTCCTAGTCTTGTCTAGAAATACCAGCCTTTCCATCAAACTAATGCTAAGCATGAAATGCAGATCCACAGATATGCTAGAAATGAAACGTTGCACAATACGTTTGATTTCTACTTTATGTGCATATTTAATATCACAGTATTTTAGTCCAAATTGGAGAGAGTATAAAAATAAATCTAAATGGATTTGAAAAGCAGGGTATTTCTTTTTTCAAAGCTTCGTCATCCCTGACTTCCTCTGGTGACTGTTAGCTTATCATGCCTTTGTACAGGAGATCTAAGTATTTCACTCTCTCTTGTGTCTCCATATGGTACCATTTCACAGATAGTCTTCCTTTGGTCACAAGATGACAGTGAGAATGGATTGTTAAACTGGACCACTATGACAATTTACTCTGGGGGACAAAATCCTGTGGGTGTTTAGAAGCTTTACTGTAAGTTATATTTGATTAACTTATCCTACTACTGACAAATAATTAGGTCAGCAATTAATTTCAAAATGCAAATGTGCTACAGGCCTTCATAATTTAAGAAATTCCCTTTGTCTTTAGTTTCTACTTGTGTTAAAGTCTTAATGGATTTAGCTGAATGAAGAAACAAAATTATGTTTTCTAATGCTTTATTTACTTGACTGAGTTGGACTTTTTCAGCAAATATTGACAGCAAATGTTTGTTCAGAAATGATCATGTGGGATGGAATTTAATGGAGCAAAAAAAAAGAAGAGTAATGATGAACCACTCATTAAAAAAATTTTATATATCTATTTTTTCACATTTCTGCTGCAAAATATTTATCTAGCTTCATGAAACAGGAACAGAAAGAAAAACCAGAGGGTCGGGAGGAGATCATTGTGGCAAAGTCAGTAGTACCTGCTTAAGCAGTCTAAGCAAGCAGGGTATATCAGAAAAAAAGCCCATACTTAATATTGCTACAAGTGTGGTTCAAAGAAACCTATCTACCAGCCTATCTCAGGGACTTTATTATTAAACAAACACAGATTAAAGGCTCAGCCCTTCCCAAGAGAAGCTCAAGGGACTTTTCTGTTGACTTTAAGGGAGTGAGGCACCTAAGTCTACCTTTGCTGTGATTAAAATCATGCAATTTTTTAGAAAATATTTGAAAATATGCACCTATAAACAAAACCAAGCAGGTATCCTGATGTAAAATCTGCATGAATTTACATAGGTGGCAGAATTATATTAGAACTTCCTATGAGTTATTTTGCTCAATTGTTTCAAGTCAAGAATAACAGCCACAAAAATTAGATGAGGGTTTTTCACAAAAATTTTACTGACCTGAAGATGAAAAAAACCCATTTTTTTTAATGCTTAACAATACAAGCTACTTTAGAATAAACAGTGGTTTAAAAAAGTCAAATTTTGGTTTCTTTGGGCTTTTTTGGTTCAAAATGATATTTTATATCACATTCACTTAAATTAGTAAAGCAAATAATTACATGAGAAAAAAAGGAAAATAAATTAAAATTAAGCATTGCATTTTTAGGGGATTTTCATTTTGGAAGAAAAACAGCAAGAAAAAGAGGAGAATTGCATGAGTTTAAATGTGTCTCATGTACACAGAAAAGGCCTGGTTTCCATTCTCCTCCAAAGGATAACATCCAGGACTCTCTTCCCTCTTAAGCAGCTCCCAAAAAACTTTGAAGGTTCCACTAGGTAGGAGCAGGCACCAAAAGACTGGAGCTTGATTTCAAATGAGGGAGAATCTCTCTCTCTCCCCCCTCCCCCCACCAGTGCTGTGGGAAAGAAAATCAGAATTATATCTGGATAGGAGAGGGCTGAGCTGGTGGGAGCTGAGCAGACAGAAGCTTTCTTAGAAGATAAGGCAGTGATCACGCTGCTCAGCTGCTCACTGGCAGGGACCCCCATTAAAGAATCACTTTTCAAAAAAGATACAGCTGCCTTCAAAAGTATCCAAAGGAGAGGAATGGGAATGATCAGAAATTTGGGAAATTGCACCTGCAAGAAAATCTGAACTGGGGTGATATCATCTGGAAAAGAAAATGAGTGGACATAAAAACCAAAGATTTCAAATGTTAAAAGCCTTCTGGGAAGAAGCAGGGAAGAGTTTGTATTTCAAGACTACAGCCAGATGACAGAAGGTGACAGTACTGCATTGAAACAAAGGAGAGTCAAGTCAAATGTTGGCAAAAATTTTCTCACAGTGAATACATTGAAGCTGTGGAAATGATTGTTTATGGAGAGTCTGGAGTCCCCCCCACTGAAGACCTCCGAGTATAGGCTGCACAAACTACTTTCCAAAATAATGTGAATATAGTTTTTAGCTGAAAGCAATTCCTTAGCAGTTGTTACACTGATATTTTAAATTGATTTTAAGAAGGTGATGGAACTTTTGCTTTTGTGATGGTATAAAATAAACTTTTAAATTAATCCAGGGCAGGAACCATACTATGAATTCCCAGCACAGCTGCCATTATGAGTGAGAGCAATTGTGGATGGGCCTTATCTGCTGAAGCAGGACAGATAGGATGGTCTGCGTGACCAAAGGTGAGCTCATTAAAATAACAAAAAAAGCCCAAAAAACAAACAAACAAAAAAGAAGCTTTCAGTGACAAATAAACTGGCTTAAATACTGTAAAATAAAGCAAGTCAGTATGACATAACTTTATCATTAGAGTTGGAGTATATTCAACAGCTTTTAGAAGCAGAGTCACTATGACTGTAAGGAGAGAAGTACAAGCTCTGTTCCAATATTAATAACAATTTGATATAATAGCAATTTGGCAGAAATACACAGAATATAACCTGTATAATGTAAGTTTGAGTGAGAATATTATTTCTTTCAGGTAGGATCTGCATATTTGATGAAAAAAGTATCATAGAACCACAGAGTCACAAAATATGCTGAGTTGGAAGAGACCCACAATGATCACTGAGTCCAGCTCCTGTTCCTGCATAGCACCATCCCCAAGAGTCACAGCTATATAACATTCACTTCACTCTTAAATTTAAAAAAAGCAAACAAATGTCTCATGGCATTTAAAACATAAATCTTTCAAGTCAGAATGATCTCTGGAGTCACCTGCATAAGTGTTAAAGTATGTAACAAGGTAAAAAGAATTTTGAAATATTGTCACACTCTAAAATTAGGACACTTCACATTATTTTATTAACACATTTGTAACAGTTTACATTGAAGCATCCACACTAAATATCTTAACCTTTCACAAAAGCCTTCTGCTGGCTTCCCTTCCCTTGGCTGCTCATGGGCTAGTGTTTTCTCTTTGTCTCAAGCAGGGAGCCACACATCCCACCTTACACGGTCTGTCTTTCTCCCTTTCTGTCATCCTTGGGAAAGAAGGGATTTTCCTTATCCTGTAAAATGGTGTCTGAGGATTGTCTTGTGGGGATCAGAGGGGCATTTCCCTTGGTATTTCCAGGCAATGGCTAAGGCCTGATGAGTATTTGTTTCTCCTGTCATCCATTCTGAGGGGCATAATCCCAAGGAAATCAGTGGGGAGTTTTAATATGTACTTTGAAGACCAGATATGCCTAAGAACATAAAGGTGATTAAGAAATTATTCTACTGACGCTTTCCCAACAATCTGGGGCTGGATCTTTTTGGAAAAATAAACCAAAATAAAAATGTCTTCCTTTGGTTTTCATGAATATCAGATGACAAATCTTAGCCTATAAGAAAGCTTATAGCCTAAACCACGTTTGGCATACAACTGCAAACACAAGTTCCAACTTCAGGGAAACTTATTATGCTAAGTCCTCCCAGGGGTGTCATTTGGATCCCAAGTGTAGTTTTGAAGTCGGCCTGACTCTTTTCTTTTGTATTTCAACTTCAGTAAGGCTTTATGTATATGAAAATAGTGATACAACTGTCTTTTTTAAATAAGTGAAATTCACAAGATGTACCAAAAAATCCAAAGTTTAACTTGAAATTTTTAAAGAAACATCTAAAATTCTGCTTAGATAAAGTTTTCTCTTTGTAATATAGGATATGTAGTATGGCACTGTAAAAGGCCTCCTTTTTTGAAAACAAAGTAGAGTCAGACTCTAGACTGCCTGGTGTCATCTCAAAGCGTGTATCCCCTCTGCACCCTGCAGCTGCCCCACAATCTGTCTTTGAGTGTCTCCCATCTGCTTGGGCCCTGGACATTTGGCATCCCTTTGTTTCAGGGGCCAAATCTCCAAACCAAGGAAGCAGATACAGACTCCAAAGAACCCACTGCCTTTCAGAACCTGCTCTCAGCAGAGTGAGGAGCTTATTACTCTTGAAAAGCCTCTTCAGCACTCCAAAATCCCCACTTCAAGTGTCATAACCACTTGCTGGCATCAACATCCTGTAACAGTTACCACAGAAGATAGTGAAGAGTAACAGAAAGAAGAGAGATACCTTAAGCCAGATGGCACACTTTAATTTTTTGAGAAATAGTACAACCACACACAGAGCCAACCAGCAGAGAAAAAAAATAAAAGGGAAACAGAGGGGAATTCATTACCTGGAAATCACACACTGGTCTGGGAAAGGATGTGGGGGGAGCAGCTTCCTTTTCCTCAGAAAACACATACTGCAGCATCTTCATACATTCTCATAAGAAAAATATAAGTATGAAACCTTGAGGGTGATTACCTGTGCTGCTCTCTTCCTTACCACCCTAGTCAGCCACCCATGACAACAGAGCCAGTTAGAGAGTCCCAACTGGCAAAAGGATTAAAAAAGAAAAAAGTAAAGTGGAAAAATGCCTCAGGCCCCACACATGTGACTTCACAGGAAAACCTAGAGCCAGCCCTGAGGGGTCTGGTACAGGGAGGGAAGTAATGTGACTGTGATTAGGATGTGTGGAAATTAGAAGCCTTCTTGTTTTAAGAAGGCAGGTTATCTACCAAGCCTGCTCTACACTTCTTTTAACTGTAATGTGCTGAACAAAGGCTGTCTGTAGAAGATGCTGTATTTCTCTGCTCAGCCTATGTCACTTAAAGCTTTTTATGCTAGACTCGTTTTAAAAACTTCAATTTAAACCAACATGAAAGGTCCTTAAACAGTAAATAGCATATTATATCAAAAACAAATAGATTAAAAAGTGAACAACCATAGCCTGTATATCTCTTTCCAGAGGAGTTTCACTTTCCACACTAACTAAAACTATAAGACTGGCAGATCTGGGCCAGAGGTTTGTAATGGGCCTTTTACATTTTTTTTTTCTCCCTCTCCAGAGATAAATAATCAGTTTTAGAAAACTGATAAAAAGAGACAAGAATGAAAAGTGAGTATGACACATTTATGAGAAGGATTTTTCATCTGTTTCTTAAATACAGCACCTTTATTTCAGATTGTATTAAAAAAAGAGATGGGAGAGCCAACCAATTTATGTTGGGCTGCAGTAGTGAATACATATGAATTTATGGAGCACAGTGTGAGAGAGACAGAAAATTCACCCAAAATTTCCTGACGAGTTAAAAAAGTTATGTTATCATTCAAGAATCATTTATTTGAAAAATAAAAATAAAAAACAGGCCGCATGACTAGGGGCAGCAGAGAATAAAAACACATTGTTTCCAGACAAATCCCCATCAAAGACATATGACTCTGGACTCTGAAGTCAGAATATCTTCATATTTTAAATTTCCATAAGCATTTTCAAGAAAAGCTGGAGTTCTGCTATAGGATTTGCCACACACTTTTCACTGATGATTGATAACAAGAAGCAGCATTAGCAGTATTTTTCCCCCATCGTTCCTCTAAAGCTAATGGAGTTGAGGATTCGTTACTTGATCTAATGGCAATAGCTTTCCAATAGACATGCACAGAATCATTGATTAGTTTGTCCTCTTCTTGTTTGCGTTGGAACCCTGTTCAATTTACACCAATTAAAGAATGCTTGGTTTGTGTATTGAAGAATAATTAAGGGATGGAATTCCCTATAGGCTACTAAAAATGACATCTGACTAGAATGGTGATTACAGCATGAAGACAGCATTAGTATTTAAATAGTTCGACTGCTATATAAAATCATTACAGCACCTCACCATGAAAAAGAGCATTAGTTAATTTTGCCTATAACAAAATTAGTTGTATGTATTTGCCTGGTCACTTTAAGTAAATTTGACAAGGCTAATCTTAAAGCAAGCGATCCAGGTTTGGTGGAAGGAGAGCATAGAGCACTGTTTAAAGCAATCATCTTGATAGATATGTATATAACCTTCAACCAAAATACAAATACACACAAATGAATAGCAAGAGCTTTGTCAGAGATGCTCAAATCAAGTGTAAACATTAAAAACACATCGGTTGCTAAAACTGAAAATCCAAGCGTAACTGGCATGTTAATTATACAACAATCAAGGTTTCACAAACTGTAAACACACAAGAAATCCTTATTTGTCTGCCACTGTGGTTGTCAAACCTGTGCTATCCTTTCTAGCACTGCATGCTACAAAGAATCATTAGAAGCAAACAGGCACCATGGAAGGACTCATCCTTGCTAGAAGGACTGCCCTGTGAAATATCCCAAATGATTAAAAATACTGTAGTGGCCTAGCCCATCCATGTAATGCCTCTTTAGACAAGCTCGTTCTTTTCTTTGGATTACAAGGTGGAGGTGAGGTTCATTCTTATAACTACTGTTGAAGAAAGAGGGCTTTTTATCCTCTGTTTAAATTTCTCCATGCATATTAAATTTTATCTCCTAGCCTTAGATTATAATATCTACAGTAATGATCTATCCAAAATGTGACAGCAACATTACTGCAACATAAAGTGCTTGGGGCCAGTCCTGAAGCATATTTACACTTCCATAGCCTACTTAAATATAGTGTGTTTGTTTTACTAAACTTAGATACTGAAGTATATTCTATAAGTTCATCCGCCTGCCTCAAGACCTCACATTGCAACTACTATCCCCCCTATGAGAATTTATGCAGTTTCAATTGAAGGTTGTCAACACCCTCTTTAACTCAGCAAAGGGTTCTCTGTGAAGGAACATAAGACTTTTCCATTTAAGCCTCTAAGGGCATGTAGGCATGCTTATTAGTGTGTCTACATTGTGCAATGCATAGCTGTGTCAAAGGTGCCCAGGTTCCAAGTTCCAAATGAGGTGATACATCTGCACGGTACAATATACCCTTATTTGCGTGGCCCAGCACCTTTGGCCAGCCTGCAGTGCCTCTTTGCAGATAAAACTAGTCTTTAGCACCATGCTGTTCTTGTGAACATGCCTGGTTCCACAGGTCAGTTATGGATATCTTCTCTGTGCTGTATCCCACCGGATGGATCTGCCCTAGAATTAGGTTTGGGACAGTACACTTCATCACAGAGTATGCCCACTGACTTTCCATAGGGTTTTGTTTCAACATTTAGAAAGTCTTCTGTTCTGGCTTTTGTTTTCATGTTGGACCAGTAGTCCTTGCTTCTGTACAGACCTCCTGTTGGGATCTCCCACTATAATCTGCCTGACTAGACCTTGGGCTTTCAAGAATGAAACTAACGCTTTTTTTTCAATGAATAATATTCTTTTGCAACAGTGCTGATATAAGGGTGTATTCTTCCTTCCACCCACGAGAAGAAAGTCCATTAATTTCAATAGAAACTCTCCATGCAGAAAAGGGAGAACTGTGCCCCAGGGAACATTCATGGAAGATTAATGGTGAGGAGAGAAAAGTGATATAGTACAGGCAGAACAAAATCAGGACCCACCACACAAATAAAACTGGACAAGGGTTCATTTTTTAAAAGTCAGTCAGAAACGGCAGGAAGGCTTTGAAAAAAAAGAAAAATCAGGGCTGTTTCAGTGCACTTTTGCATACATTGGCTTTCAGGAGACATGAATAGAAACCTAACAGTAACTCTTTTCTCGTACCTCCTTTCACAGGTCTCACTGGCAAAGAAGGATTTAGCACTTAATTCCTGTACTTTTATGTGGCAAATTAGGAATTTGCACCTTAAAAGGAAATTGCTTTTCAAACTCCCATAAATTCTGGATTTTATTTTTTTAAATGGTGGAAAACATTCCCTACGTTCATCCCAACACATAATAAATAGCACTCTCCATTACTGCTCCTCAGAAAAGTGTAGGAAACTGGACCTGGCCAAAGAGAGGTGTTTATCATTCCTCTTGAGGAGATGCTAAGCGTCTGGGCCCTGTCCTTAACCCTTTTGTCTCCTCAGTCCTTTTGAGTTTAGACTAGTTTGCTCTCTTTCTCAAAATTAAGTATCTGTTGAGGAAAGCATTTAACTTGAGGCTCGGTTACTTGATGTAAGTAGGGCCTGCTGGCACTGAAGTGTCCAGACCAAAACTGGAATAAGAGAGTTGTAATATGTTTTATTTTTCAGTTTACCATCAGCTAAAAGTAAAACCCCTACATCATTTTTTCCATCATTTTGGATAACAACTGCTTCATTTGCAACTGCATCAAAACAGAAGGAAGGTGGTGAAGGAGACTGGCACAGCGTGACAGTTGTTGGTGACTCTCTGTCACGAAGCACTGAAATGTGGATGGTAACGCTGACCCCAACATGAGGTCCAATGTCCGTGGGGTTTGACACTGAAGTGGTGCCCACCAGAGTGGGACAAAAGACATGATCAGAGAACCTCTGAAGATCTTCTCTTCCTGAAGGCAAGATAAGACTGAAGGACAGGCCCAGTGAAGAGGTGCTCTCACAATATGGCACTGCACTGGCAACTCAGTGCCTCTCAGCAAAACACCTTCCATTCTGACTGTCAACACTAAAGTGAAGATAAGCTTTCAAAAAGGTTAATACACACCCTGACCTTGGGGTTTTTTTGAGTCATTTTTGAGTCATTTATGGCCTAGTTTCTTTGTCTCTGCCACTTCCTAGCATGACAAAAAACCAGAGGCAGGTGTTGGGATGACACTGGTTTTGCTCATTTAATTTGTGAAGCACCATAAAAAACAATCAATGAGCATGGAGCATGCTCTGGATTTGTCTAAGCGTAAATGGCTCAAATACTAACATGTGAATTTAGTAAAGTTAAAGTCTGTGGAACGGAGATAAATTACAGCAGCAATTGAAGTTGAATGTGATATAGAAATCCAACTAACAGAAGACTGTCTGGAAACAATTATTCAGAAAGCTGCTGACCCTCTATTTCTTTAAAGAGTTAAACATTTGGATCAGTTAACTGGCAGCTGCAATAATAGGCATATGCTCTAATCTTTGATCCGTAGCTGAATTTGCAACTCTTTGTATGAGAAGCAGATCACATAGATTTGCATATTTTTAAGGATCTATAGGGAGCAAAAGAAGAACAAAACCCGCTTTTCCAAGATGCCACTTTGAGATCACACAGAGTGTCATGGGTCCCCCCAAGTACACTAATGTTCAGAACCCGTTGCAAGACTCACAAATTTTATAAATGGCCCTAAACTGTGACATTCACATCTGAAGACTAATCAAAATTCCTCCTAGAACAGACTCTTACAAGCCAAGGTTGCATCATAACTCTTCAGAGAGTTATGTACATCTATCTTTGAGATCCCATTTCCACATCCAAGTTTGTGTCAGAACTTTCCTAAAATATAAAAGAGTCCAGAACTAATAGATAAATTAAAAAATGCTTTGTAACCAAATGAGAAACTGTTGACTAGACTCAAATGCATGATAGAGTAACAGATTTATGCCGAGGTCTTGACATTTTCTTAGATTTGGCAAAATTTTTCAGCGCTAATGAAAATTCTGCAGAGACAAGACAACCATGAATCACCCCATGAATAGCATGGGTGCTAATCAACCAATTTTTTTGCACTTAAAGTTCATTTCTTGCTCAACTCTGTTTTCAACACCAACTGAAATATGTTTACTAATCATTCATTTTGGATCAACAGTCATGTTTATGGCACAGAAGATTTCTTCCACTTGGTAGTGTTTCCTCAGAAAGTAGGTCCTACTGAAAGAAGTGAACAATATACAGAGTACTGTGAAGTGAAGAAGTAATCATCCCTGCAAATGTGCTCAATTGTGTGGGATGTTTCAACATAGTCTTTACTCAATTCACACTTTACAATAGGCTTTCTCTGTGGGTTCACCTACACAACACTCTTTGACATCAATGAAGATGATGAGAGCAGCTATTTGTTATTTGCCTACAGATATTTCCTATCATCCCAAAAGTGCAGATTATTGCATAGGACTATGTAGACATGTGTGAGGAAGGTGATGCCAAGAAGTCAGTCTGCAAAAAATATTCTGTGTGGCTTTCTCATTGTTCCCCACAGTAAGCAGTATGGGGGCATGGAGGATGTGTAGAAGCCTGACTGACACAGGAGGCAGCTCTTCCAGGCACTATCTGCCTTGTCCTGTGGGCAGGCAAGACTTTGTAAAGTCCTGGCAAAAATCCCATGAAGAGGAGAGGAAGGTTTTGCACATTCCTGGGTAAGGTGTAGTAAGGGTGAGTGTGATCAGACCACTGACAGGTGAACCAGAACTTGAGCCATGAACAATAATTTCAGTATCTTAGAGAGGGAGAAAATAGAGAAAAAGAATAACATGTAAGTTTTAATGAGAAAAATTGATTGCTGATGCAGAGGTTTTGAGAAGGGACCAGCCTGTGTCCTGACAGCACACACGTTCCACACCATAAGCAGACTCCAAAGTACCCCAAAAGCCAAAACAAAAATTTGCTGCTTTTTGTACCTTTCCAACAGCATTAGTACTCTTCTGTCACCAGCAGGGCCATGTAACAGGCTTTTCAAATTCTGGAAGCATTATTGAAATAAAGGGCCAAGTCTTGTCTTGCTTCTTTATTAGGAAGAGTTATAGGTCTCTATAGGACTATTCTTTATTGGTGTCTTCTGTGTTTTGTGTACCTTTGGGTGTCTCTTCCTAATGGCCTCTGAAAGATTTCTGATTTCCTAGAACCTTATTTTTTTTGGGCATTGTGTAACCTGCTTGTTTTGTGAGAAGGCAGAGTGCAAAAATGGAGAAATAGAAATTGCCTCCTGTGCTGTACAGTATGATTTCAATTACTTCACTTAGTTATTGCTAACCATATTTTATAAATATCAACACATTATATTTGTTCTGGCCATTGAAAGGATGCTTTCAAAACAATTCAAATATGTATTCTGATATGTTTTTTCACTATTACAATTGTACAAAATTGGTTATATCAGTTAGGAGAAATACCTTAAAAATTGCCTCCCTATAATTTATTCCCTGTATCTTAACTTTGTACAGCATTACAAGATCATTTTGCTCATGTGTTAAGTGAGATCCTAGTATATCACTATAGTCAGTCAAAATATTGCAAGTTAAAATAAGGATACCTGTAGATTATGAAAATGAGACTAAGAAAGTAGTATTTTTCTTTCCACAAACCAAAAAACCTGGCAATCATTAAGTAAAAACAGTTTAGAAAAGGGATGTTTGGGAGAAATTTCATTATTGTGGACTACAGTAAAAGAAAAGCATGTCTCAAATCAGAATAACTTACCTTAAATTAAAAAGGTTAATAAGCCAAGACATTAACAAGGAGAAAATATCACCTTAGTGGTTTGGTCTAAGGCAGTTGCCTACACTCCCTCTGTAGATGAGAGAGAGACCCCACCAGTAACAGAGACTGATTTTCATATGGCCATGTGAGATACCATCCTAAAATGACCATATGAAATGGTTGAACAGAGATTGGAGGTGCCACCCATGACAGACAGGGAAAGAAAATCTACCTGAGACTAGATAGCTAATTCTAACACAGCCACAGCAAATTATAAGAATTCCCAAATTTTAGAAAACTAAAGACTCAATTAATTTATAAGATATTTTCATTTATTATAAACAGATGTGCTAGGGATGAGCATGCCTGTTTGTCTTGACAGAGATTTCATAGTTTGGATTTTAACTGACAGCTCTGGAGTTATGAATTTGAGACATATTTTACTTCAATTTAGGAAGTTCTAGGAAGCTCAGGGTCATTTATCTACTCACAAAAGCCTGTGATGAATTCATGGAACTGATTTCAGATATATTTTCCATATCTGGGCTTTAGGCAATTACACTGAACATCAGTCTCATATCCATATCATATCAAAGGAATGTTTGTCTGTGTCTCAAATCAGATATATGTATCTTCAGTGAATGCAGTACAAAGATAATTTCTTGGGTTTGAGTCTACAAACAGACCAAGTAATGGTCATCAAAGTTCATTGAAGCAAGTCTTGTCACAAAACTTACTTAGTAGTGTTTGTGAGCATGTGCTTTCATAAAACTGACCTTCTTTTGAAATATCTGGACTGAAGGCCAATCTACACTGGCCAGAGAACAAAACAGGACATGGAGAGTATTTGCCCCATTTCTGATGTTCTAGCTCTGTCCTTCAAAATAATTAAAGACTGGATTTGCCATATGGCAGTTTCCATGTTTCTCAAAACAGAAAGGGAGTGGGAAGGAACAGAAATAAATATATATAAAAGAAAGAGCAGAAAAGAGAAAGGATTACTCCAGCCCTCCAACTTCCCTTTATCAAAGGCAAAAAACCAAAGGGCTTTTCACTTGACTGAAGACCAGACCACAGGTTAGGATACAAACCCTGCTCCCCTTGGGTGGTGATGCTGAGCACTCATCCTACCCCTTTGCTGTGGCATGTCAGGGGGTGGATTGCCACAGAACTAGGGAAGGGCATCCTGCAGGAACAGCTCCTCACCTGATCCTCTGCCTAGGGACAGTGCCAGTTTGCATGGATGAGGATTCAACCCACCTGTGGCAGATGTAATGCAGAGGAATGATACTGGACTTAATAAACCAGTCAAATCAGATGTGCTGAGAGTGGCTGCAGTAACATACAGAAATATCCTTCAGTGGAACAGCAAAAGAATACCAGTTAAGAGACAAGCCTCACTTGTTGGTGAATATTAAACTTAGGCTGGAGTTTGCACAAAAGCATTACAGAGATCCCCACAAATCCATATACACTGGGTCAGGAGAATAGTGCTACCAAAGGAGTTAAATTAATCTCTTGCACTGTGTCTGCTGCTGAGAGTAGTGTAGAAATTCCTGTGCCAAAGGTACTTTGCAAAGAAAATCAGAGTGTGGCCTTTATACAGATTGAAGTCTCTAAGGAGGAAGTTGTAGAGTAACTTGAGAAACTCAAGTGCAGTAAATCACCACAACCGGATGGTGTTCATCTGGGAGTTCTGAAGGGAAATAAAGTGAGAAAAAGCCAAGATACCGACAAGAGGATGCCTTCTTCCCTTGAAAAATGCATCAGCACAAGAAGGCTGAGAAGCCCTATTATGTTGCCTGTCTTCAAAAGGAGATGAGGAAAATCCTGGGAATAGAAGAGCTTTGAAGTTTGCCACAGTTTTAGGGAACCCAAAAAAATAGTTCTGAATAAAAGCTCAGGAGAGATTTTGTTGGACAAGAACACCCCATGAAGGTGTTCTTCAGTCTCCCAGACCACTAAGGCTGTTACAAAAGGGGAAAGTGCACTGGGTTACTTTGAAATACTGGGGGAGAAGCCTTCAGAGGAAGTGTGGACTGACAGGGAAAAGGTGACCAAATGATCCAAATTTTCTGAAGGTTTTACAGAGGCCACTTTTAAGCAATTGTCACAGAGTATATTAAGAATCAAAACTGAGAATAATACTTGATGATGATTTGATCCTGGAATGAACTACAAATCAATCTGGAAGAAGTGAATATGGAAGCATTTCTCTTTCTATTGAGGCAAGGAAAGGTGAACACCCAGCAGTAGGTATCAGGACTAGTGTCATAACAAATAAATGAGTCTGAATCCCAAATCCTAATGCATTCCAATTAGTGTATCCAGAATCCACACAAGATCTGGATTCAAGTCACACATGTGGTTCCCATCTTAAAAGAGGACAAATCAGTTCCTGGGTTGAAACTCCTGAGGTTTGTGCTCTGAGGTTTGAATACTCCATATTCAAAGACTCCAGCCTACATGACAGTTACATATGAAATATTGGGGGCGGGAGGAGTGCATGTGTACACATAGCATGCAAAGGAAGCAATTAAATGTAAACCCAAAACAATTTAAAAAGTGATTCATGGCAAAAAGTGCTCTGCTGCGGAGACTGTAAATGTTTGTTCTTTACATTGACTTGCTGCAGCTAGCTGAAAGGGCAGAAGATTGCAAGTAATAGGACAGTGGAAATTTTGCTGGGTTTGGTGGGCCTGCTTATAATCAAACATTTTAAATTATCTGGATTTACATGGCTTTATACACTTTCATTTTCTCTCCTAGTTTTAATCAGTTCCTGTAGGCCCAGCATACTGAAGGCAAAGCTTCTTCAGTTTTAATTCACTTTGTCTCTTGAACTCATTAGATTTTGATAGCTTTCAAAGGAAGTCACAGGTAGGAATTAGAGAAAATATAGAAAGTGGGACACTTCTGGCTGGCTTGTATGTTTCCAGTGTCTAAAAAGAAAGCTTTTTTTTAAAGCAAACTGTAGGAGGGTTCATAAAAATAGATATTTACATTTACATACTGGGACAGATTCTCAGCTACCATGGAGCAGTATTAGTCCATCTTCTTGAACAGAACTAATCCTATTCCCTAGCTGGGAGCCTGCCTCTCACACATGTGCATATATGAGTGGAATATGTTTAGGATTTTTTATTTTTCTGAATGTACAGAAAACTGCTTCTGCCTCCAGGTGCTTTTGCCTGTGCCCTAAATTGTGAGGGTTACAGCTCCTCTGTTTTTAACTGAGGGTGGTGTCTTCAGGAAGGCAGAGTGCAAAGGAATGTTGAAGTGTAACGAGAGGGACACATGAATAAAGGAACTGGCATGAACATAGAAACCCAGAGAAGAAGGTGAGGGAAACAGGAAAGAAAATGGTATCCCATTTACACATAGCCATGCTGTGCCAAGCAACATCTGCATTCACAGCAACAGGGGAGTTAAACTATGATTGTGTAGCAACCATGACTTTTGGAAAACACCTCAGGTGTTTCCAGCTAGGTAGCAGGAATAGCATGAGACCTGCTATTGATAGCAAGGTGGAGAAAAAGGAGCTCTGCGCTCAGCTGTGCTGTTGCAGGAGTCACATAACACAGGACAGAGAGTAGGTGTCACATCAGATAGTGCTAATAGGTGCCAACAGCCACCTTCACCCCTTTCCCCTCAGTCTCTCCCTTTGTGAGAGTCAAGTGAATATCAATGTGAAACAACTGTGTATGACCATGTAATTCTGCCCACACAGTGGGACCCTGGTAGTGATTCAGACTGTACTGGACTCTGGACACATAATGTACATTGAATATCCATAATAAATAATAATTACCACAGTAGGGGGCAGCAGCCAGCTGTGGAGGAAGAGTAGGGCCAGCTGCTGGAAGAGATGTAGGCACTGGCTGAGCATGCAAGCTGGGCACTGGGGAGGGCGAGAGGGCCATGGCTGGGAGCCAGTGGCAGCTTGCTGCCAAGAAGAGGGAGATAAAAGCACAAAAGAGTTTCACCAGAGGGAGCTGCTCCTGGCCACCCCTCAGCAATGGGTAGCGGCCCTGATCCAGGAGGGAAGGCTGATGGCAAACAGGAGCATCGCCAGCCTGAGTGCGTGGCCAACACTGCTCACATGTACCATGCTGGAGCTAGCAGGATTGGTGTCTGTAAGCCAAGCAAGCCTGCTGCAGGGAAACAGCCCTGCACAGACCTGCTTGCAGGAGACCCATACCTCCTCCAGAAATGAGGACACAGCCATCCTGTTCCCTTCAATATCCATCCAGACTCACCTCCAGCAAAAGGGTCAATACTCCAGAAATGAATGCAGCTCCGAAAGAGACTGATAGGCACATGGTCAGTGCTTTTCTGAACCCCCTGATGCTCAGACCTCCTTAATTTCATTTATAGAGAAATGTCCTGGCAGCTCTGAAGGTCCCCAAACAGAGTGCTATTACTTGTCTGAATTTCTCAGAAGGTCTGATACTTAGTGCTTGGGTTCCCCAGCTCGTAGAGTAAACAAAAAACTGCTTTTGAACACACTGCACACACTCAGCAGTCCAGTCATCCAGTGCAACTAAAATTTATCATAGATTTAAAATATTTTGCTAACCCCTCTGAAAAGTAACTTCTAAGACCAAATCAGCTCACCAGTCTCATTTTCACAAGGCCGTCCATGGCATGCTCCTCACACAGTGGCTTCTAAACAAGAGTCAGCTGCATCCCAGGGTCAGCTCCTCTATTTGTCCCATATGGAATACTTAACTCTCTCACCAGCACAGCATAACAATTAATTAGCACATGTTCTCTGTAATAATTATAACAATGTGGCACTTTTCCCTTGAATTTAGCTTAGTGAAATTTATCTTTACTTATATTCATGTCTTACCTTCAAGCGTGCTTGCTGTGCCTGGTTATTTTTCACTGAGTTCAATTTCAAATAGATAAAACCTGTTTGCTTTTCTCTCCCAAGAAGGAGCATGTGAATTTCCAGATTCTATTCGCATCCACCAGCAAAAGTCACACACAACAAATGAAGCTTGGTTGGTTTTTTTTTGCTGTGTTCCTGGTTGGTTGAGCATAGGGGGTGTGATATGGGTGATGTTAAAGGAAAGCCACTTTTTCTCCATTTCTCAACATAGAGGCTGACAGATTTTTCAGTCCCAGTGAAAAGAAAGAGCTACCATCTGAATCTCAGTTTATGTAGCCCACAAGACAGTGAAGAAATTGATAGAGGACATCCCAGGTAAATAGGGTATGGTATTAGGGAGAAACATCCGTCACTTTTGTGGGTACTAGCCAAGCATAATCCATGTGTGAGCTCAAATGCAAATACATGGGCAACAAAAAGCCTATATGTTGAACATATACACAGTTGAAACATAAAGAACCAGATTCTTTCTGAATAACTTATATCTGAACATCTGACCTTAAGAACCAGCCTCAGTTAAGTGCTGGCAAACACCGACATTTGGAAGGAAGTTAGGGGTGTTGCACTATTTTGAAAGCTCTGTTTTGAACCAGCTGTCATTGCGAATGTCTGCTGGTACCCCGTCTTAGCATACAGACTGTCACAGTTGAGCATAATGAGAATGAGCCAATGGAGTATATTGAGTTATGCTTTCTTGCGTGTCCTCGTAGCTCAAATTATCCCTTCACACAGCCAAAACAGGTAAGCTTCGAATCTGTTTGTGCCGCATTCTAATTGGTTCCATTTAATTTGTGTATACGTCTCTCTGTGTGTGTTTGTGTATACATATATGCATATTTATGTGCACATACGTATATTTGGACATCATTATTAAAAGTAAATATGCATAATGTCACAGATTATTGCTATGTACATAACAGATTTGTAAAGTAGTTAGCTTTATTATACAATAAAACCATAGAAATTTATTGTCTTCTTTAGAATAAATAAGGAACACAGGACTCATTGTACCATATACATTTAATAGTTTGGACACCTCAGTGCCCACATAAAAACAAGGAAACATATATTGCAATAGGCAGTCTAATTATTTCAGCGAGGAACATCCATCCCACACTCCTGGAAATATGAGACTCAGCATCACGAGATTCTAGAATTATGTCATCAGCTGCACGAGTTTCACAGCTTATCTTTATGATTTTATGTTACAGAAGTAAACTCCAGCAAAAATGTAAAACACTGCCAATCTAACAGCACATTCCTGTTAATACTAGCTGTAAAGATTTCAAAAAGGTGAATAGCATCAGCATTTCTATACATATGTGTGCATGTAAGCATATGTATACATGTATACACACACATGCATATATAAATACACACATGTAGGTGTGTGCTATGTATATAACCTGTCTTTAGATATGCCATTATTTTAAAAGGTTGGTTGCAATTACATTAAACTTGAAAACAATGTTCTATACAGCTGGCCAACTTAAAGAAGTCCCTGCTGGTGCACAGAAGATCGAGCTAGCCGGGATCATTAAGCATCATTGGATGAGGCTGCAGGTAGCTGAAATGTTCCTTAATGAAAATTTAAAGAGAGCAGATTAAAATTATATTCCTCCAATCCAACAGAACACAAAGGTAAAGGCAGTCAATTACAACCAAGATCTCATTTAGCACCAAAGGAGTGTTGTAGTTTGTAGATCACAATTTATTGCCTGAAGTGAACATCTAGGCTTGTGACTATATATATAATTACTTTCTACAATGTACTCTCCTAGCCCTCAGACGTAGTTATGGAAGATGATGTCTTCCATAATTTTAGTCTGTTATGTTCATGAACAAGAGTTAGAAAATCTCAACAACAGCAACAAAGTTTTTTTTTATCTGTGCTATTCTGTCTTTTTACATTATGAGAAATAAAATAAATGCAAAATGCCATGTATTTGTTTTTTGAACTCCCAGGTTAACTGTTTCAATAGTGTTTTGTTGGTCAATAAAGTGGCATCAAGGAAGTGGTTCAAGAAGGATACTCTACCTGTGTGCCTGTTCAGAATGCTTACAGCCATCCCCTGGACACATCAGGAGGGGATCTCGGTGACAAGACACCAAGGGTGCTCAGCTCTACACCAGGTCTATTAGATCAGAGAAATGCATCACAGCTTTAAAAACTCATAACTAAAAAAGATACTGACGGGCAGTTTTGTGACTAGAAGAGATGAAGAACAAGAAGGCTGAAAGGACTGCTACATTAGGGAAGATTTAAGTGCGTTAAATATCTATGGGCTGCCTTAATGCTAACTAAACACAACATCACACTAGTTAAAAAAGCTCAAGGAAGGGAAAGAAGGAAATTTGAAAAGGGGTATAAAAAGGAGAAATATGATGACATTAAGAAAGGAAAAAACTGACTCTGAGATACTCTAGGCAACACAACCTCTCCCTTGAGACATGGTATCACTTAGGAAATTTAATCTAGGCACAAAAACCCACAAAAATATGCCATAAGAAACAATTTCATTGTGTCAGGGAGATGTACTGGATGACCCAAAAGATACATTGCTAATTGGTGTGCACCTGTTATCTGCAATTTTCCTTGCTTGTAAGGCCAACTCATCGTTACTTGTCTGTATTTGGTTTCTCTGGGTCCCATCCAACTCACGCAGCATTCAACAGAAGTTTCCAACAGGAGCAATAGAACCTCAATATCTGCTCCAAGTCCTTGTGGTTCTAAAAAGAAGAGGGGGAAAAGCCCACAGCTACTCTGCATAAACTTAATTCATCCAGTATAGGAACGTATATGCAACTAAACCACATTGGTCCCTTAATGCTTTTTGGATATTTAAACTTGTGTTCATCCTTTGAGATACCTGAGGAAATGTGCATTTGTTTTCACTTGGTGCAGCTAAAATTTTTGCTAGGGAGGAAACTTACAGTTCATTTAAAATAACTTCTATTGAAAAACTGCTTTAGTCATGGAAGAATGAAGAAAATTCTCTGCAACAAACTAAAAAAATTATATATATTACACAGAAATTGCATAGATCTTTCTATTGTTAAAGCAGTAATGCAACCAGTGAAAAAAAATAACTATTGATTCTGAACTCAAGACTGTCATTTTCAAATACTTTTACCCAATATCTCAGTACATATAATCAAATAGTGCTTAAAATCCAGCTTGCTTGCAGGTAGAGAATCACTATTTTGTGACAGCTCAGTGCTGGCCCCCAGAGAGACACAAATTTCCGTGTAAGTGGAGCTGAATGTTCAGGGGTCAGGGCTGTGTGTTGGTGTTGTCCATATATCTAGAGGCTGGTATTGTAAATCTTTAGAGCAACGTTTCTTGAAAATACTAAACAGACATTTTGGTAGCCAGTATTGAGCCTGTGGCTATACTGCTTCAGGCTGTGATCTTGTCAGCTTTTACAAGATAAGTAGGGTCAGGCAGGGTCACCACTTGGATTGGTAATTCTGAGGAAAGGCAGGAGCTGCAGGGAGTGTTTCAGGCAATAGAATAGCTGTAACCATTTTCCCTCAGTCTTTCCTAATACCCTGATGAAGGAATAATGCCAAGCTGTGACACAAGAGCAAGACTCCCAACCTCTGCAGCCATCAAGTGCATCATTTTCAAAGGGGCCTTTCCCTGGCTTGGCATGGAGGTGTGAGGTACAGTATGTGGGAGATGACAAAATTTAGGTGCTGCTGGCACACGTGGTCCTGGATGAATAGTATGTAAATTTGTGGCTCTAGCATTTTTCATCAAGAAGGGGATACAGGGGTGAATGCCTTTCTGACATCTTTGGGGATGCTGGCAGCTCCAAATTAAGTTTTATCTATGTCTATAAAGCAAAGACAAGCCTATTGAGTGAAGACCTTATACACTAACTTTCAGCCTTACACACTTCTACAGAAAGTATAGAAGGGCTGATAATGAAATCCTTGCCCAATGGTCTACATTGCCAAGAATTTTAAATTGTAAGTTAACCAATTTTTCCTCTAAAGTTCAAACAATAAATAAAATTCTATGTGAAAAATGGAGCCTTTTATTCCTTTGTAATAATCTGATCAGAGTAAACTACAGATGTTAAAAGGCACTGTAGTTCAAAGAATTAAAAGAATCTTACAGGGTTCGTACAAAGAAAAGAGTTTTAGAGAATAATATGGAAAATATTATAATGCTAATGTCTAAATCAGTGTCACATCCTCACTTTGAATACTGTCTTCAAATTTGGTCACCTCATTCCTGAAAAAAGAAAGTAGAAATAGAGCAAGTCTAGAGAATGGTAATAAAAATGATAAAAGTCAAAAGGATGGGAAGTTTCTTGAGAAAAGATAAAGAACATAAGCACCAGCTTGCCTCTCAGGAAAGATTTATTCTCATGGGACATTCATAGATATGGCACTTAAGGACATGGTTTAGTGGTAGACTTGGCAGTGTTAGGTTAATGGTTGGACTCAATGATCTTAGAGGTTGTCCTGGGGTCTTTAATGATTCTGTGATCCCGTGATTCAAATCATACTGAACTGAACAAACCCTCCCCATAAACTCAGAATACCTGCTGTCTCAGATAATCTCCAAAATGTCTTTGGATCCCAGCAGTTTTGGAAAACTCTGGGCCCTTGCATGAATCAGGCATTGCAGATGTTTTCCTCAGTGCATCCTGTTCTCTCAGAGAACTTTCATCCACTGGAGACCAATCTGATTCATGGACAGTGGACAGGACGCAGAGCTACATATTAGAAACACTTGTTTTACTCTGTTAAATCATAGGATCATAGAGTGGTTAGGGTTGAAAGGGGCCTTAAAGATCATTTTGTTCCAACCCCACCACCATGAGCAGGGATACCTTCCATTAGAGCAGGTTATTCAGAGCCCCATATAACCTGGCCTTGAACATTTCCAGGAGTGGGTAGTCCAATGCCTCTGGGCAACCTCTTCCAGTGCCTTACTGCTTTTGTAGTAAACAGTTTCTTCCTAATATCTAATCTAAATCTATTCTTCTTCAGCTTCAGACCACCACCCCTTATCCTGTCACTGCATGCACCTGTGAACAGACCTTTTCCAGGAACTTGACTATATTCCTAACTAATTTTTTGGGTCTAACTTTTAATAAATTCTCTTTTCTCTACCTTTCTTTCTAACTTGTGAAAGGCACAGGTGATTGAGAGGTATGAATCCATTGACTTGACTGGCAACCTTTTCAGCTAAATCACTCATCTTCCTCAAAAATGTGCCATGTGTCTATTAAAACAGTCTCAGTCCCGAAGGACTTGCACAGTCTCCCTCACTTTGTGTGATGAGATCCCCAGTCTTCGTCAGAGTTCTACTCAAGCATGACTATAATATAAATAACATCTTGTCCTCAAGATCTTCAAACTTAATTAGCAACAAAGGCAAAAAAACTCTTTCCCATCCTGCAAGGTGAAACTAAAAGGTATTGAGCTGCAAGTGGATGAAAGGTATTGCTTTTCCAAACAGTGTACAGCTAATTAATGGAACTTGCTACTGCATGGTTAGTACTGATACAAACAGCATCATATTTGTAAATGAGGAGTCATTTTTATGCATAAAAGCAAATCTTCACACGAAGTTCAGGTTGGGTTAAATTCAGATACATGCATTATGCAGAAGATCAGATTAGATGATAATAACGGTTGCTCCTAGCCTTAAAAAATACGTGAGTTTCACAAGCTGCTACCATGCAATGATATCTAATCATCCCAGTGGTTCATGGCACGTGCCAGTCAACAGCCAGTGCCAGGATGGCATCTTCACCCATAGTAAACCATCACACTGGGCCTTCAGAGGATCAGGAAAGTCTAGGAGGCTTTTCAAAGTGGTGGCTGTCACATCTCTTTCTAGTGTAGGACAATTCCTTTCTCCTCCAGCCCTGTATGGGAACCCTGGAGCCACCAGTCATATTCATGTTAGCATGGCGTGTCTCCAGCTGTTTCTGCAGATCAGGAAAAGCAGACAAAGTTCAACAAGGTCTTGGGCAAAAAGGTTTGGAGGAAAGTAAGGAAATCGAAAGGTCAATGGCTGAAATTAGCTGTATCTTTTGACCTGTGTGACAGCACACACTGGAGTCCCAGTGCCCCATTACCCAGACTAGCATCCCTTCAAACCCCATCTAAACCCAGAACCACCCACAGGAACCTGTGGAGGCAGAAGGTCCATCCTCAGCTACCCATGGGTGATTTGTAAAACTGAACCTTGGAAGCAGGACAACATTCCCCATGGACAGGTGCCTCCTGTGAAGTTTCTGGCACTCTTTTCTACTTCAGATATCCTAAGGTGGGGGCAGAAGTCAGGAGATGTCATCTTTCCTTGTTGTCTTATATCATGTCACATTACTGTGGTGGGGCATGACAGATACCTGATTCATCTCTGAACTGCTAAGACTGTGTTAATGCTAATAATACACCAAGAGAATAGAGGCACTCTTTGCCATGACTGCACTTACCTACAACTTCAGTCGTCTTACATGCCCCCCCAAGAAATCAAGGAGGATGTCTTCTAGTGAACAGCTGTCCTGGAGCCATTTCAGTCAAGGGAAGTTGTTTTGACCTTGTGGGTTGAAAACATTTTCTACTGGGGGGAAAAGAAAAAAAAAAAATTAAAAGGGACAAATCAGCTCCTTACACTTGTGGTTTTGTACCATCAAGGTGTACTTTTATATAAAGTCACAGAATACACATAAAGTAAGCACAAAATGTTCATGCAGTTGCTATTCCAGGATGTTTGTAATGGCAAGTTAGATTGTAAATTATTTCTTTAGAGGGCAGAAAGCACAGTGGAAATAATGTATATTATTCATAAAAATGATTGTCCTGTTCACTTGTATACTTCTGCAATTTATTCTGTAACAGCTTTTTACTTCAAAGAAATCACTAGCTAATGACATCTCAAACTTAAAAAAATCCACTTATTCACAGCCCTGTCCCTGAGGGAATTCCTGCGTGTTATCAGAAATTTTTCCAAAGATCATTAACAGATATTACAAACCAATTGAAACTGAGTATTTTCTTTGCAAATTACTTTTAACTTTAGAGCTATTGAAAAAAGACATTGAGTGATTTAATTTACTTAATCTGTCTACAGATTGCAGCTATGTGCATATCCTGTGATTGCATTTCCAACAAAAAGCATATATAACTATCCCTAATAGGAATATTTTTCTAAATTATCGTACAAGATCAGTAAGATCTCTGCAGATATTAATGCTTACTTTTTCATTTAGAAAATTGCACTAAAAAAAGAAATGGGCATCTTTATTCTGTTGTTATTTTAGAAATAATAGCACACTATAATACTTATTTTACCTGCTATTTTAATTAAAACTCCAATAATCATCATATCCTTTGAGGATATGTTCTACTGGTTTTCTGAAAAATCACTGTATTTTCATTAGGCTGTGAAGACAATGTTTTAGAAACACCTTACACAGCAAAGAGTATACCAAAAGGGATCCTCTATCTTGCACCAATCCAAAACAGCAAGCTAATTCAGCAGTGGAGGGCTGGAGATTGCATCTGATTCTGTACCTCGTTGCCTTAAATTCCTCCCAGAGAACCTTACATGCATCAGCACCACTTCTGCAGGAAGTATGAAAAATCTCTTCCCCCATGAATATTTAGCTTGCCGCTTCCTAGCTAAGGTTCCTGCTCTCTTTGCAGATAAGAGATAAGAGCTTGAAGCCCCTGAAGCTTGGGTGGACTTTGAAGATATTGGCTTTGAATGAAAGTGAACACAGCTGCTGTACTTTGCGTACTGCTCAGTCCTGATCATGAGTTACATGTGCTTTATAGGACACTCTTGGTAGACAAATGGGCAAAGCAGTGGATAGTTTTGAGCAGGAGAATCAGGATTAACTGCTGGGAAGCTCAGCTTAGCTAACTGGTGACTGGCCAAGAGGCATGAGCAGAAAAAAGTATTAGATGTCTTAAAAATTTTCTTATCAAAAATGCAGGTGATGAACTTAGAGGATGTGTAGACTGGGTGCCTGCACTTGGACATCTATATGCTACATGAGCCTCAGTCATCCCATTATGTGGCCTTGGGCCCAAAGATGGCTATTCAGAGAAGGAACCAGATTTTTCACAGAAAATAAGTGCATAAAAATCTTTTCATATCTTGCTTTGAGTGGTGGGAGAAATGTTCAGGAAGGGTGACAGAGAATCTGCAGGTGGTAGCACCTTCCTTGGATACTCTGCATCTTCCTATCAGCTGGGTCAGAGGTCTGTGGCCAGTCTAGAAACTTCTCCATTCCCAGTACTATTGAACTCTCACTCTCTTGCTGTTTTCCTTTCCTGTGTTACAGCAGAAAGAACTCCCAATTAAAAGAATTTCCTTTTTTCCCAGTACATCAAAATACATGGGGTCAGTTAAAGAAATTTCCAAACTCAGTCAAGAGCTGAAAAAATTACTCCCTGAGCTATGTGATGTCCAGTATTTTCCTGTAAATATTAAGACACTATACATTTTTACAAAGGTTCCATGCTGTTAGCTTAGCGATTTGTTCCTGCCACCATCCTTTGGAGGTAGGTAGGCATGAGGAAGAAGAAGAACTGGCTGCTACTGAGGAATTAATATCTGCACTGGTTACTGGCTTGGGTTTAACTCACGCTACACTCAGATAAGTGCAAAGGGAGAATAGCATGCCCTTTTTCCCTGATAAAGCTGCAGCCTCACTCCTGCTCTTCATTCACCCCCATGACCTCCTCAAGACACTTGTCTAGTCATGGTCCAAACCCCTAGTTTACAGCCATAACAGCACTGAGACTTTCTGTAACTGTCTCTGTGAAGGATTTCTACTTTTCAGGATTCCCTCCTTTTAGATGTGTTTCCCTCACCCTTCTGCCACACACTCGCAACTGGCATTACAGTGTCAGATCAGATGGCACACATGGAAAGCCAGAGCTAGTGGCTCAGAGCTAGTGGAAAGCCACATTTGCTAGTGACTTTTGCTTCTCTTAGCAGTGCAATCTCTTGTGCACATCCAGCTTCAGGGACAAGTCAGTTCAGCACCCCATCCTCCCTCTCTTCCCTCCCTGCCTTCTCATTCCCAGGAGCCTCGTGTTGTTTGTGCTTTACTACAGCCACCCTCCTGGTGCTCTGGGCTCCTTCTGCAGCTCCTTCTACTTGGAGACTGGTGGCAGAAGCCACCACCGTGCCTCTGTCAGCGGTGACCTGGGCTTGCCACCTGCCAGCATCAGGCACGGTGCCATCAGCTGCCAAACTGGCACAGCTCCACCGGCTGCAGCAGCTGAGCGCTTCTGTTGTCACTCAACCCAGGACATCTCCACGGAGTCTGATAACACATCTGCTAATTAATGCCAGTTGTGATCACTGGTCAGATCCTCAACTGGGTTAAATTGAAACGGGTCAATTTAAGCCTGTGGCAATTAGCAGCAGCTTAGAGCAGACCCAACAGTTTTCTCTACAACATGAATATATGTCTTGTTCAAAGTGAGTAAAACTCACCAACAAATTGCATAAAAACTACCAAATGATTGGAAAATTAAACGAGTGCTAGTAACTCCCAGCCCAGGCCAAATTACAATGGTGGCAAAGAAGTGATAGGCCCAGGTATGTTAGCAACTCTCTGAACTATCCAAGCTCCTTATAATAAAAATAATTCATAATAATAGGTGTGCTTCTGGACACATTCACCTTTCTGTAAAGAAAGACTAATGAGTCTGTCTTTTAGAAAACAGACTATCAGAAAATTTAAATGTGATTCTATTAACTTGTAAGCATAGTGTCCTACATTTTAACAATAGAAAATATCAAATCTATTCTTTAATTCAGTTTTTAAGACTTATAAGCAATATCAGTAAGTGAAAAAGAACAGTTCAAGAATTTTCTTTGTATTTTTTTCTGTCCTTTGCCAAAATTTTATTTTGGTCAGTACTTCCACCCAGTTTGTTTGTATCACCAGTCCTCTCAACCATAACCAGCAGAGTTGTAGAAGGTATTAAATCTTAAACAGAGGTAAGAAAGATACTCCTGGCAATAAAGCAAAAGTTTGATAGGTTGTGTCAAAAGGAACTGCTGTTATTATTATAATTTATTATTTGTTAAGCACTGACAATATGCTCAGTTCTGCTGATTAAGTTTTTCTGAGCAAGTTCTACTGATTATCTTCTGAGGACAACACACTGTACTACAAAGAAGATATGTGACAGCTATCAAGACTTTTGCTTTCAAGACTCACTTAGCAAAACAATTACATGCCAGTTATGCAGGTTTTATGGGAAAAAAAGAGAGAAAATGCATAAACTGAGTAAATATCATGACTTTTGTGTTCACTAATTTTCCTACTCCAGGTCTCTCACTTCAGCACTTCCTGACAACCTCAAAGTTACAGTGAGTTTTGAGGAAGATCTAAAGCCTCATCCCTGCTTATATTCAGTTATAAGCATCATGCTATGTTAGAGGCAATCACACAGGCTGTATTGTTAGAATCTGTCTTTGGATCTGGGACTCACTTCCCAGCAAGGAAAGAGATGGCTGAATGGGGCCAGCCTGAGACAGACAAAAATCAGAACAACTCCAGACTCACACATACATTTCCTTTGTGACACAATGCAGAGTTAGCCAGTGCTCTACTCATAGGTGGTGACCTGACCTCACAAAGACATTTGGGCATGTAGGTGCCACAAGGGAGCCTTCCTATCCTTGCTAGACTGTCAGGGCTGTTTCTCTAACAGACCTCTTGTTAAGTTTCTCCACCCCGAGCTATTGGCATGCTTTTGCAGGGCATCTAGGAGCCAGGGATGTTGGGTTTCTGCTGGTCTAGAGCCACTGCAGATATTCTATTCCTGAGAGTCCATGTGAATTTTGTGCCTGGTTTATATCTACTTTAGCATATAAAGAAATCACAGTTTCTTCCTCTACCTTTGCCCTTAGATCATTTATATATAGTTTACCTCCAGGGTAGAAGATTCTCCAAATCAGGCATTTGATGGCAAAATAATGTCCATGCATCTGTGTGTACACAGCAAAGGACAAGGCTGAGGACTACTCTAAGAATCTCTGACCAAATTTGCATGTCAGGAGGGTGCCAAACAGATATTGTCCCTCACCCCAGACAGGCAACACCTAGGCTTTCAAACCATAGTGCTGCTAGAGTTCCAGCTGTGCAGATGTTCTTAGAAGAAAAACTCCCTTTTGTCTGCTTCTATCCTTTAGCCCGCACACTTCCCTAAATCCTGCCAGCATGCTTTTTTTTTTTTTTTGTAACTGAAAGAGAGAAGTGAGTTCTTATATAAATCTTTTGTGTGAAGATCAAACTGCGTGCATGTAGAACTATTATTTTTTCTAGGGAAAAATCTGCCCTAAAATAATCATTCCATGTTATCCTCACAGAGCGTCTGCTCTGCCTTTTAAAATGCATCCAAGGCCACCCTCAAGACCAGACTCAGCGCTGGCAGGCAGCAGGATGCAGCTGAAGTCTCTGTGCGTGCAGGGAGGGCAGAGCATGGGCAGCCCAGGGCAGGACTGGGGTCAGGGGCAATGCAGCTGGAAGGGACCGTAATCTGAGTTGCTGCTTGTAGACAATGTCAGCCTTTGTGCTGATAGAAACTTGTGGGGCAACTCGGGAGCTGGGCTGTGTCATATGAAAAAGGTGTTTCTTTACCTAGCCAGCTTGGACTCCTCAAGCATCCAGCTGGCAGACCCTGAGGTTTCAGTCAAATCTTGTAAGTTAACATTAGTTTACTAATAGACCGAGGAGTAGAGGATTTGGTTGAGAAAACATAGCCTTTCATTCATAAACTCAGAAACCCTTGTAATGGAGAGGAGAATCAGTAAAAATGATCATCTGATAACAGTACTACTGGGAAATTCTTTTTATAAAAGAAAATGCTAAAGAAGATAGCCCCAAATGGCAGTACAACAGCAGTTTCAGGGTCAATTTCAGTGCTGCTTTATGTTTCACTATTTACAATTTAATTACCAGCTAGAAAAATGATCAGGTATTAAGTATAGTGAAGCCCCCATGTGTGACACCAAGCAGTAGCACAACTCACTGTAGCAGCTTATCTTTGGGAAGCTTCCCTTTCTCCCTTTTTCACTATTTCTCTTCTTCTTGCTTCCTTCTTATGCTCCCAATTTCCATGAATATAATATAGTCAGAGTTTTGCATCCAGCTCTAATTTTCCCAGAAGGGACAGCTCTTAAAAAGCAGCACAAGTTCTTTAACTCAGGACCATAAAAATGGACTTGCACTCCAGTGCAACCTTCTAATAGACAGATGAACCAACTCCAGTAATATAAAAATATTCTACCTGTTCCCATCCCCCACCAAAGCTTTTGCCAAAGCTGGAACAAAACCCTAATCTAGCCTTTATTAAAGTGAAGAAATATCAACTTCCTTTTGCTCCCCAATCATTTTCCACCACTGTGATTTTCTAAATTTCAGGCAAGCCTGTCACCAAGAGCAGAAGGGCCAAAAGTGACTGGATGTGCTGTATTCCTGGCCCAAATGGAAGCAGGAAATACTAAACATCTTGCATGGAAGCCTGTTCTCATCAGGTTTATAGCCCAGCTTTTTTCATCAAAAGCAGTGAGGATGGTACACAGTTCAGAAATGCATCCAAGCATATGGGAGTCTCTCTACACTAATCCTCCTTTTGAGCTTCAGCCAGCACTAAATCAGAGCCACACCAGAGAGAGAAATAATGCAATAACTTGGGGAAAATACACGGCTCCTCTCTATTAGGGTATGGAAAATCAAACATGACTCACTTTTCTCCTTAAAAATTGATGGAGGAATATTAACAGCATAAAGCATGGCAGAGACTGGGAAAAAAAATCAGGTACTGCTTAAACTTGCCTGTCCTGGGACTATACATCCCCACGGAGCACAGGCCACATGTGCAGGGCAGTCTCTGCTGGGATGGCACCAACAACCTTGGAAGAGTTACACGATAACAGCACAGGTGACAAAAATCATCTGAGAGGCTAAGAAAACACCTTTTTTCAGAGCTGACCTGCACCATGCTCACAGCATTGTGACTGCAGCCACCACTTCGAGAGGTCCCCTGAGAGCATCGCTGCTGGAATTATGGGGAAGAAGGGTTACACAGTCTTATTTTCCCAGATAGAAACAGAGCTCTCTGTCCAAGGGAGAGAAAGGGCTTTGCTGAGCTCACCCAAGGACAAGAGGGCCCTACAGCTGCACTGAGGCTTGAAGAGCATGCTGCCAGTGCTGCCTTGGATGTGGGAGCAGAACAGGCAGAGTGGGGTGACACCCCACTCCCCACCACGGTCTCTGGCCTCACCTGCTGAAAGCAAAAGCAACAGAAAAAGCAGCAAGAGGAGATCTACACCAACTTCCTGAGATGCTGTAGCAGGGAAGCACAGGCTGACCAGGGTTGGAGTCCTTCATTGCTTTTTCTGTATGTCAAAAGAAAAAAAAATTTCAAAGAAGTGCAGCCGTGATCCACAGGCTCCAAACACCACTCTCTGGACCTCAGACAAATGACAAGAAAGTGAGGTTTTCAACAGAGCTTGCTTCAGGTGTGCTGATGTGTTAGGAAGCTGGAAAAGAGCTGTCAGCTGACAAAATGATATGGGTAGTTGAGGATACAAGTTAGGAGAGGGATTGGCTATGTAATTAGCAACAGGAAAAATAAATGCAGCTCCAAGCACGTAAGATGGTACACATGCAGAGCCAGTTTAGAACATACAAACCTATTGTTTCCCTACATTAACATCTTCAAACTACAATTTTATTGATCACATTTATTGCCTTTTCCTGATTAAAACTGAGAGAAATTTTTTTGGGGGGTTTTTGGGTTTTTTTGTTGGGTTTTTTTGTTGTTGTTTTTTTGTTGTTGTTGTTTTGTTTTCTAAAAGAAAGAGATCAGTATATGACTCCTAGTTCTTGAAAATTATTAACCAGAACCTTGTTTGGTATAATTCAGCCTCGCTCTCATAGAATCATAGTTATCACAGTATCATAGGATCACAGAATTGTTTGGGTTGGAAGGGATGTCAAAGCCCATCTAGTCCAACCCCTCTGCCATGGGCAGGGACACCTTCCACTAGACCAGGTTGCTCAATGTCCCCTCCAACCTGGCCTTGAACAATTCCAGGGACAGGGCATTCACAGCTTCTCTGGACAACCTGTTCCAGTGCCTTACCAGCTTCTTGGTGAAGAATTTCTTCCTAATATCTAATCCAAACTTACCCTCTGTAAGTTTAAAACTACACTGCCATCTACAAAGCAGAGCATCTTTACACCAGCTTAAGATTTTCTCCCATATGCTGTTTCTTTAGAACAACTTGTCTTCCCCTTTTTCTTTTATTTTCTTTTATTTTTTTTCCACAATATGCATCTGGTTTAAGGTGACTTTTTCTTTCCCAGCATATGGAGCTGAATGATTATGATGATTTAGATTTATTTTAAATCACAGCCTATTAAATGGAAAAATAAATGCTAATATGTTTATATAGTTTACTTCTGAATGAATTATTGATATGAATGAGTAGTTGCTACTATCATAATTACTCTTTATTAAATAAATATATTTTGAATTAGAGATCATTGATTAAGAAATCACATTTTTGTCTTAAAATGATTTCCCTGCTGCTAGTATAAGAAATACCTTACATTTCCTCTGTGGAGGGAAAAAAATAAAAAGCCAGTGAAATGATTCTATTTTTTATCTTTTCCTTTGCTTTGTGAACTTGGCAGTGCTTTGTGCATATTCCCTTTCACTGCTTCTCTTCTCTAATCAGTTAAGTGAGGCTCTTTCCCCTCTGTTGTTTGTATGGATCTGTCACATAGCACCTAGAGACAGAAAAAACCATTTTAAATAGGAAAATGCAAAACACAGAAACTAAAGGATTGAGGATCAGGTACCTGAAACTCCTCTCAACATTTTCTTTCAAGCTGAGCACGTTTCAGATTAATAGTGACTCTTTAACATAAATAATGATCTAATGAAATAAATATGAAATCGAAAGAATCATAAAAAGAATTTTACATTTAATAATGCCATCTGTGTAACACTTAGCCTAACAATGAAATCATTTCAGTGCCAAAACAGCTCACTTCGCTTCCAGCACAAGTTACAGGAGAGGGTAATGGCTTTGCAAAATGGCATAAAAGTCTGAGTTCAATCACTGAAGGAACACCTGGGTTCAAACTCACTCTGCTTCAAACAGACAATGGATCTTACACACAAGTTTTGAACTCACCCCTGCTAATTTTTCCACCTGGAATCATCACAAATTTTCCACAAAGCTGATGATTTTTATTGCAAGGAAATTTAAATATCAGAGGAGATTTTGTGGGTCGGTGTGAAGGGATCTTGCAACAACTATTACACCGACCTCTGCTTTCCAGCTGTGGAATCCAGAGTCAGTATCATCTGACTGAAGCACACAGGACTCAGAAACAAGACCCTGTTTAAGTATATCTGTAGGAAGAAAAATTCTCTCATAAAGCACTTGGGACTTAACACCGGACCAATTGTCAGTTTTTGGGATCAGTGTCCTAAGCCACAGGTCCATCTGGGCATGCCCTGGGACACTCCATGTCACAGGATGGAGATGCTGTTTCTGTGAAAGAGGAAGCCAAGCTCTTGCCATGTGCAAAGCGGCGCAGCAGAGCCGTGCAGAACACAATGGAGATTGTTTGTTTACACCAGCCAAAGAGAAGGGAACATATTTGTTTTGAGTGAGCTGTGTTAGAATACATATTGTTGTATATGCCCAGGCCTCATTACGCCATGCTAGTCTTCAATATGGATCAGATCCTAAAACTGCTCAACATACTGAAATAAATGTGAGTTCTACCCACAGAACATCTCCAGACTTAGGCCTCATGTCTGTCAATGTCATCTCAGAAAAACAAATGTTCAAAGAAGAAAAACAACAAAAGTATCTTAGAGACTGTGGAAGATGCTCACGTGTGGTAGATGCCATTCAAGACGATGCTAAGGAACTACTTGGAGAGAGAGAAATCCACATACCAGGACTGGAGAAAAGAGTAGGCCTGAAAAAAAGGAGAGATAATTAAGTTTCACTGAAAGAAATATTTCTTATTTGTATTTTAGAAGTTACTCTGAAAACAAGAGCAAATTCTTCCTTCACATGAGCAATGAGGCCACATTAACATCTCCTCAGGCAAAAGTGGCCACAGCTCATATTTTGCTTAAAGATATAATCACGAGGGCATTCACAGATGACGAGTTAAAGTGCTGTTCAATAAACAACCTGAAGTGCTGTATGCTGCATTCATATAAGGAAAGGCATGAGCCAACGGAGAGAGATGTTCAGCTGCAATCAAAGAGGATCTAAGCCTAACTGAACGCTCACATGACAGTTGGGATCATTTCGGATCCCTTCCAATGAAGATAAAATAGCATCAAAAGCAGGGTGTTTTTTTTCTTTCTTTTAAGAATGAAAACACAACATCATTAGTCAAATTTACTCTGAACTTCCACCTCCTCATGTTGATTTGTACTCAGGTTCAGTAAACATATCTTTCCATCAAGGTAAATAAATGTAAAAGCCCATCAGTAACTTAATTGCTTAACTATGGATGCAGTGTGGGGTGTAACACTGTTTCTGACTATACTGTTGAAGTTAACGACCTCTCACAAAAACCTATTATACAGCTTGGCAGTAAAAAAAGTCTGTTCCTTCTTGAAAATCTACTTAAAAAATTTCAACCATTTTTCCTGCTGTTGAGGAGGGGGTGAAAACCTCTCAGGACAATTTTTCAGGTGGACTGATGTAAAATGGAGTTTATTCATTTGAGACGCCATGCTTTGTGGGCCTGCACGACCCAGGGAAATTTAAGCTTGCAAGAAGTGGGGAGTCCACAGTGAGGGCAAAAGTTACACAGCCTGGGGAAAATATCTCCAGACTAAAATGCCCGTGGCTCTGAGTGGGAGCATTTGCTGGGAGGGGTGGAGGGCTCAGCCCACAGATGTCAGGCAAAAGCGTGATCTTGAATGAGAAGCACACACCTAGGGACATCTGGGAATGTGCCCTCCTCCTCTGTCCTTGCACACCTTGAGCCCTGGATTGAGGACTCATGGGAGAAAGCAATTGTTCCCATTAAAGCCAGGCTGTTTAACAGAGGTGAAGGTAAAATCATCTCTCCAGTGAGAGAACAGGGAGGGAGGAGGGTATGCCAAGTGTCTGAGAGTGAAATCTGGCTCACAGTGGGCAGGGCAGGCACAGTGAAGAGGCACAGCACAGAGGCACAGCTGCCAGCCTGACATGATGGATCAGAAAAGCTACTAAGGAGCTGCGAGAGTCCAGGCAATTGAAACAATGCAAAACACGAAAAGGCAATAGGTCAGACCTTCTTTGCAATCTATCAATTAAACTAGTATCCACTTCCAAAGGAGTACGATGTCCTAAGCAGGAGACATCCCAGCACGTGATTGCTACTGTGATGGAGGGACAGGCTTACCAAAAGGAATTAATAATAATGATTACTAGTAGCACTGATAATTTAGTTGAAGTTGTACTGTAGTGAACCCCTCTGAGGAAATAACATGGTTGGGCATTTTGGCTTAATTTTATAGTACCATACCAGCTTTACTCAGCCCACTGGAAAACAAAGGTGTGTTCGAATCTGTCCATTACATGGGAGTCTTGAGCCAAAATCTTGCCTTTCTTCAGTTAGGCAGCAGTGATGAGTGCCACGGAGTCAGCTTCAGCTGCTTTCTCCAAAACCCTGAATCTTTCAGAAACATTCATTTCTGCTGGCATCACTCAACAGCTCATTGTTAGAATTTGTTCTCATTGGCATGCATGAACTGAGACTGATGTACAGGGTGATCCAGAGTGACAGCCTTCAGCCCCAAAAGTGGATACCTGCTTCCTTTAGAGTCCAGGGACTCACACTTGACTCAGAAGGATATATGCAAAAATTATCTTTCCTCTTTCATTTGCGTGTGTTAAGGCTAAGTGTGTTCAGCCAAATTAGCAATCAGACAAACTGTGCATGCAGAAATCTGCACTTGTACAAACTGTGCATCTTTTTTGTAACATTCCAGGATTAAATATCTTGACAAAAGATGAAAACCCTTTAACAAATCTGCCCCTAGAGAAAAGTAACATTTTTTTTATTCCATTTACTGTCAAACGATATATAGTTGAACGCACTCCTATAGGTTGATTTGTTGCTTTAAATAATGTCAGTAACATCCAGATATCAATGTGATGGTGCAGAAAAAAAGAGTTCACATTGAGCTAGATTCAATTACAGACCTAGAAATTGAAATTAAGTCTGATGCTACATGCTTAATTCATGTTTGTGTGACTGAGAAAGGGAGTATCTGGTTTACCTTGAATTTCCTGCCTTAGTGTGGTGAAAACATGACCCATCACATTAATTAAAAAATAGTTTTCAAATGTAACTTAAGTGGTATTGCACTGGCAGGAGGAGACAAACACCTTTTTGTCCTTGACATGTTATGTGATATAAAGGAAGCTGTTCAATAGCTTTTTCCTAGATTCCAAGGTAGGTCTTACAATTCTCACTGAAAAACAGGACAAAGGTATCATGACATCTCACAACGAGAAGACAAAGATTCTGCTTTACTAAAAAAAAACATTAAGCATTTGTCCCTCAAAACCCATAGCCCTCTTCTGACCACATTGTTTAAACAGGTGACTATATATGTTATCACATATATTTAGCAGATGTCTCTTTATCTCATTTGAGTGTTGTACCCGAGTTAGTATGTTTAATACCCCAAAATACTATGTCATAGCAATGGACTTTCAACCAGCACACATTTGACTACTGATTTCACATATGCGGCTGGAACTAACTTTTCTCCTAATATGGTGATGGCACAGGCACTATTTAAATGATTCCTGAGCCTTGTAAATATACACCAGATGTATCTTTTGTAAATGTTACATTTTTCAACATCTCAGCATTTGTGAATAGTTGAAAGCGATGCCAGCCATGCTTTAATGGGGCACAGAAGCGTACTGCATTCAAAGAAATGGCACACCATTGCAATAGTCAAAATTACAAGTGCTGTCAAAAAGCTACATTTTTGCTTTATTGGTTAGCACCAGGTAACACAGTGCTTCACATCGTGCCTTCATATGTGCCTCTTTCAGCTGACGATGTTTCCATGCACACGGGTTACACAGAGAGGGATGTGGAACCTCCAGGACTGGCCTGGGGAAGAAGAGCAGAGAGGCTTGGAGGGCCACATGGGCCCCCTCAGCCGCTATGATGGTCAGAGGCGGAGGCAGAAAGGCTGTGGGAGCTGCCTCTCCCACAGCCATGGTCACAACCCACTGCCACATGGATGTGCCCATCATCCCAGAGCTGAAGAGGGAACTAAGTTCACCTTTCCCACAGGTACTGATGCAGTTTGAAGCTGTGATAAATTTTCCAGCAATGCAGGCTCCTGCTGTTTGGTCCTCCCTTGTTGCAGAGGTAACTCAGGACCAGGGAGAGGTATCTCCCATTAGGAACCTCTCCTGGAGGGCAAGGGGAATTCAGCTGTGAGAAGAAGCCACCTCCTGGGCTTTTCCAGACCTCTCTTTTTACTAAGCTTTTCCTGACTTTCCTGTGTCATTGTAGAAATCTCACAGAAGACCCAGGAGCACAAGTGTAACAGGTTATGGGAAATGTGCTCCCTCCGCCTTCTGGCATTTGCCTTCCCCATCACCATCACTTCAGACTGCCCCCATGTTCTCCCTGTTAGCACCAGGCAGTAAAAGGAGCTGTCAGAAATTAGCCATCATATTTGCCTAAAAATGCACATTTTTGCTAGATTTGTCCCCCAGCTGTCCCACAGAAAAGAGGAAAGACCTTTATAATATTGTACAATTACTATTATTTGCAAAGCAGAGGGCTTTTGCTCGGTGAATTTTGTGCTGGAATTGCACCATGAGATTCAGTTCAGCAAATCAGCTAAAATCAGAGCTAGGTGACACAGGACAATAAACTTAGAGGGAATGGACTAGACATAATGCCCCACTACAAGTATTATTTCCAAGTTCACAGGCTTGCAAATTAAAATGTCCCTGGATCACTGCCATAAAAAAGAACATTAAAAATCAGGGAAAGAGGTCTGGGCATCTGTTAGAAGCATCTAATATATACCAAATGTGTATGCTGAGCTTCTTAGATATATGCATTGCTGAAATATAGCCTACGATTAATATAAAAGCAGAAATATTTTAATTGTATTTTTCCATGTGATATTCAAATGAAAAGAATATATCTTATTAAACACAACACTTGGCTTTGCTATTTTAATAAAAAATAAGTTGTTGAGGAAAAGAAAAGCAAAACTACTGATTCCTTTCCTTATGATGATCAAATGAGCCTTTCATGTTTGTATCTTATATTTCACTTTTTAGCATTTTGAGGCAAATAGCAGATATCAAAACTTAGTAAATAATCAAAGACTTATTCAGTTTTCCAAACTGTCATGCTGCTTATCTTGTAATAACTGATCTCTTAGGTAGCATAAGCTATTTAATTGCTACTGAAGATTATTTGAATGAAAAAAGAGACGACATTCTCCCTTACCCCTCAAAAAGACAAAACTATATTCTTCAAAAAGACACATGCCAACAGATAGATTCTGATCTCTTCTACACATGCACAAGTGCAGTAGCTAATTTTACAAGATTTGATAGGAGCTGCGTATCTGAGATTACACTCTGTCCTCCAGACTGCACATTCCACATGGAAAATGACTTAATTTGGAAATAAATTTTGTTGCTGATAAATCCAGACTCCCAAGTCTCTGGGCATCCAAAGAACCAAACCTATTAAATTATTTTAAAAATCAGCTACTGCATTTTAAAGGGACTTCTTACAGTGTTGGCAAAGTGCGTATTCATGCATCCCCCCTGACATGATAGACTGTAATGGCTCCAGTCTGTCATGTCAACCATCTGCATATTAAACAGTCCCTAAGTACACATTGACACAGCAGACCCTAATAGCTCTGAAGCCGTAACAATCTATTGAGTCAATAACATGCATGTTAAAGAGCATCTCCTGCACTTCCATCAATATCTTTTATCTTTTCCTTAATTTGTATCTTCTTTTTATATGTATATTCAGAGTTAAAGTTTTAGGAACCTTTATCCTTTAATGTGCTGCCGCAGATGTGAAACATGTGGCACGGAGAGGCACATACAGTAGCAAAATCCTTCCCTAGTATTGGAGCCAGACCTTAAAATAAGAACTGTAATATTTTTACACTGACAGAGCACATTCTTCCAGATAAGGTGGAAATAATCCCTCTTTTCTGCTGGGCTGGACCCAGTGCTGGTGAAAAGCCCAGGAAAGGTTCCTGATGATTTCATGGGCTTTGGATGGAGCCCAGTGTGATGATACTCATTTCCTATCATACATTTCCTTCTAATTAAATGAAATAGGTCACAGGGGGGAAATGAAACAAAAGACAAATGTATTTACTTACAGTAATATCAACCCCCCAAAAACAGCAATCAAAAACAAGAGAGAAGATAATACAAAACATACTGTCTCTTCATTAACTTGAAATTATGTCTGTTACCACAGTCTTAATTCATTCCTGCGTGATCTTGGGATCTTTTACACCATGGAAGAGGGAGACTGTTATTAAGGCATAAGAAAATGGAGACTTAACCTCTTTTGTCTAAATAACTGGAGGGAAAAATTCTAATTTTCTTTTGCTCAACTTCACATCACCATACCATGCTGCGATCCTCTCGCACCCTGATCACAGGACTTTCCCATCTTCTTCGAATCTTCTTGCTCTCTGTAAGCATCACAATTTGGCTCACACTTTTAAAAGTGAAACCAAAGTGCAATTTGTGTTTCCAAAATGTAGACCCAAGGAAAGGGAGGTCACCTGACCCTATCAGCAGATCTTAGCTGTCCTAAATTCCCTTCTCCTTTCCATTAATTTGATACCGATGTATCGTTGATGCACATAGGGATTTATTCCAGCATATTCTTTATTAACTTTCACTCCAGTGGGGGCAGAATTGTGGTACTCTCCCTATTGCTTACCAGGAGTGTGCAATTCATCCTACCCTTGCCTTGCATCATTCCATGTCCCCAGGCACACCAGACCAGATCATCTACTTCTGTGCCTCATTCAGTACAGAATCCCCTAATGTCACGACAAACACTGTGAAGGCACCTGTCTTCTATTAAGTCCTTGGTAACATCTCCTGGCCAGCAGGCTTTTCTTCCCAATGCAATGGAAGGGAAGTGGATCAGATGCCCACATACACGGCCAGGGATTTGCCCAGCCATGAAGCAGGTCCTCAAAACCTCAGACTAGTGCATAAACTTCATCTTATGTGTGTTGTCTACTGTGTGTGTTATCAGGACAGGACTTTCTAAACTACAGGTAACACAGTACTTAGAAAGCCACAGTAGTCACCATTTGACCTTTTTCACTGACGATCTAGCAAGTAGGTTTCATTTTGGGCAGGATATGTTTTTCTTCCTAAATGAAAAAAATAGCTATTGAGAAAACTTAAGCAAATGAACGAAACCTAAAGAATGGGTGCCATTTAAACCAAAACCAAACCAAACCAATCCAAACAAAAAAAAAAGGCAAAAGTCACTGAAAGTCCTGCTATGTTGCCTGTATTTCCTTTAGCTGAGGGAGACAGCCTCAGTGTAGTCCCGGAAGGGCTTGTTCCTGACAGAAATGGTTCATTATAGATGAAACACAGTCCTCTCTCTACAATATTATGGGTACAGCCACGTCCATTTGAGGAAAATAGGTCCTCTCTGGAACTCCTGCAGGAGCTCTCTTTTGCTATGCATTCTGGTACTTGCTGTGTAGCAACAGCCCTGACCAGTCCAGCCCTGGTGAAGGTAGGAACATCCCACAGCAACCACACAGCAGGTCTGGATCATTTATAACATCCCTTGCTCCTCTGGCACTTCTGTTTGGGCCTGATGAGCTTCCCAGAACTTAACAGAATTACCAGGGGATGCCAAAGAAGGACAGGAGGAGGGCTGCTGGCCACACAGGCAGAGTCCTTTTACACAAATCTTCTGCACAAAGGATTACTGGGTTGGGTTGCACTCACTCTGGATGGCCAGTGTTTCCAGGAATTGTTCCACTGATTTAAGTGGATAGGTCATCCAGTCCAACTTCATGGACTTAGTGCAACCAATACCTGCCACTGAGCAGAAGAAGAGCCACCAGCCTTGGTCCATAAATGAGATATGCAAGGGCGATGAAGGGAGGGCAAGTGAAAGAAACACAATGCTGGGGGTGAAGTGCTCCATATTCCCCCAGCAACCCTCTTGTGTGTGCTGCAAATGAAAGGTGGGCTTGCTTCCTGCTGCCTTGTCCCCCTCCTGTACAGCCTTTTCCATGCCCAGCTGCAGCTGAGCCTATCCCAGGCTGGCCTGACCCTGAATGGAAAAATTCCCAATTACTTCAGTGAAGAGGGCTCTGTATCCTCAGGCAAATGTGGGAGAGCAAAATTTGGGTAGGGCTATGATTTCACTGCCTGTGTGCATAGGACGTCTCCTTTCCTACACAGAGGAATGCTGGCCACCCTTCCCACTTTTTTGGTTCTCAGTGTTCATCACTGCACCTGGAGTTATCTCCCATTTACCAAGGAGTTGATTTAAGTGTCTGACTCAGTCACATATGTTTGGCTCCCTTATTCAGAGTAAGATTTGGCCTACTAGCTGTGAAAACAGCTTATATCACATGTGCTGCAAAACCTAGCCAGAACAGGCTGAATAAAGGATGAAGTTTAATCATGGAAATGTTGACCTACAAATAGAGAACAAAATGTTAAACCACATGGTATAGGGTGCTGCACGCCCCAAATATCAAGGAGAGGAAAGAAGAATTGAACACATTTGGAAAGTAAAGCTTACTGTTTGGGGTTTGGTTTGGTTTTTTTTTCTTTTTCTTTCTGCATATTCGGAGAGTCAGACCCACACTGTTCCTGCTCGCAATGACACCCTGGCATCTGAAGAACAACATGACACCCACCACAAAATGCTGCTGTTGGCTGGCGCCGTCTAAAGCAGCGTGGTTTGGTGAGGGAGGTGAGACTGCCAAAGGCGGGTGAGTGGGGGTGTCACAGAGAGTGGGACCCGGCCGCCTGTGTGACTCCAGTCTATGAGACCTGTACAAACTGGGGAGAGGTAAATGTGACAAGGATTAAGACCCCTTTCATCCTCTGTCCTTGAAAACTAGTCCTGGTTTACCTCTTACAGATGAGGGGCAGGGTGATGTTATCACTATTTACGCACCACCTTTCAGCTGGGACTTCCTCACCTTTGTGGGTTTCACACAAAGAAGGGCAGTGCTTTTGGCAGAGAATCCATTTCCATTTTTAATCGTGGCCATCACACAAACAGTTCATCTCACAGGATGGGAAAACTTTCTCATGGGCTTTATTTAACATAATTTTGGGTGTTGCAAAGGACAAAGAAAAAAATTTTTAATCAATCAGCTTGCTTTCAGTAACCATCGGTTTTGTCTTTAGGTACACTACATTTTACACAAACGTAGTTAACAGCAGCCGGCCAGGCCTTACTGACTGACAACTGTTCTTTACAGGATTTCTATGTGCCAAGGAGCTGGACAGTAATATCTATTTGGTATTCATGGAAAGTACTTGCAGAACAATAATGACAATAATTGCTTCTGATTCTTGTGTTTACAACACTGCCAAAGTATCATTAGAGCCTTATTTATAGATAATAATGCTTATTAATCACACATATTTGAATTTTGGAATGTATTAGATTAATATTTTTTTGTAACTTGGTTCTGTACTAATGCTATGAAAAGCACTTTCTGAATGCAGCCCACTGGGAAGTGCTTGCCTCGGTAAAGTAAAAGCATCCAAGCCACCTGCAGGTGAGGGACAAAGGGCATACCTCTTCCTTAGCAGGCAAACACCGAAGCCGGACACGCCAGTTCCAAAAGTAGCTCCTTTGGATTAAAATCAGGGGCAGACTCCTGAAACAAAATACCGTGAAAGGTATGATAGAAGTGTTGTTCTTGAGCTTGCTTTTTGATGCTCCGTGAAAAGGTTTGCTTTCTAATGTTTTATAAAGAAACTGCTTGGAAGGTGAGGAATAGATCCATCTATCATCTCACTCTCTAACAGCCCATTCTACCCCATGGGTGAGTCCAGCCCAGACCTCAGGATTCCTTATCAGTCAAGAGGTTGGTAATGAGAAATATAAGAAATGTACTACAAAAAACACTCTTAATTTTTGTTATTAAATAATTCCAGCTTTTCTATATCAATATCTTCTACAATTCAATAGCATGATAGAAGGAATATAGACTTTTTAAAAAGGCATTTATAACAAACGAAAGTGCCACCCAAATCTAAATACCAACTGCCCTATATTCATATCCTCCTTTGTTTCCCTGTAGCCCATTACAATGCTGAAAAACCAAAGCAACTGCAGTACCAAACTCTCCAATTTTTAGTGTGTGACCAGCTCCACAAATTTTTGTTTAAATAAATAAAGTCCAGAACAGTGTGAAATGTTTTATTATTATGTTCTTTGAGATAGTTCTTCAAGCAAATTTACAGAGGCTCTGTCAGTTTAGAGATGACATTTCCATCTGTTTGGTTGGGTTTTTTTCCTTTTTACCCACTGCCGATGGAATGTAGCTACTCTAACACCAGAAAGTAGAGAAACTGGGAAGCAGAGCAGCCGGTGTTGTATTTTATTATGTGTGTCCATTTTGTGTTTTTTATGGTGCTCCCTGCACACTGAGGATAACCTTCTACTAAGTGTCACAGCCCCTTTGTCTCCTGGGATCTTTTACAGTAGCAGAAAAAAAAAAAGCAATAATTAAAACACATAAGCTTTAAATTGTGAAGAACACTTGTGGCTTTACTGCAACTCCTCCAAGCTGCCCCTAGCCTATATGTTTTAACAGACAAAATTACAAAATTATGTTGCCCCTTTAAAATGTGTTTTACCTATTAATATTCCAGTGTGCTTTGCTAATTATGTTTAGAAAATGCCAGTATTGAGGTTTCCCAGGAATTTCAAACCTGTCAAGACAGCCAGTGCTGAGCACAGTTCAATCATTTCTAGATGAAGCCAGAATTTAAAAGTAAAAGAACCCTAATACAGAGATTAGAGGTGAAACCAAAGCACAAAGTTGGCATCAGGATGCAGAGGGAAGCCCCATCCTTATGGGTTCCACACAACAAAGTGGTGCACCCCTCCCATCCCAGAGACCACGGCTCCTGCTGGAGGCTGTGGAGCCAGCTTGTCCTGGGCATTGCTGGGAGGAAGCTCATGGCTTCAACCACCATGTGCAGACAAAGGAATTATTCCCCCAGCGTGGGCACCGGGGGTGCACAGAACTTTGCACTGGGCTCCTTTCCCACTTGCAGCTCAACACCACCCAGCCAAAACTGATCCCAAAACTTGACAGTGCTGCTCTGAGGGGACTTTAATCAATAACTAGTCATGGGTTTTGGTCCTTCTGCTAGTCCTCTTCTGAAAAGAAAACTCGTAGCCCCAGGTGCACACAACCTGCTACGGCATTCACTGGCATAGAAGCATCTACGGATACTCTCCTCTCCCCAGCCCCTGGTGGCTCCTCGAAATGTTTGCTATGTTTTCCTTGGGTTTCAGAGTGTCAGAGCGCAAAAAGCTGTCCCTCTAACAGGTGTTTGAGATGTGTGTCTTACTCTTTCCTAACAGTAATAAAAATAGCTAAAAGAGTTCAGTACAAGGATCCTAATTTCAGAAAGGCAAATCAGCAGCGTATAAAATCAAAATTCACCCTATGCAGATTAGACTTCTTGTTTCTCCGAACTGAGTAGTGAATAATAATTTCTATTGTTTCTGTCTGCTTTTTTTCAGGGCAGTAGTAGTTTTATAATTTCTTCTACCTCTTAGAATAAAAAGGCAAAGCAAATAGTTATCACATGAGGAAAGGTACATTTGCATTTCATACTTGTATGGCTCATGCTAAACCCACACAAAGATAAAAACAGGCATTTCCAGGTATAGAATTTTACCATTTTTTATAGCCAGAGATACACAAGTCAGATTTCCTTGTCAACATTTGACTTTCTAAAGAAAAATGGGCACTTTTTTTTTAATACTGAGGTTTCACAGTTTTCACTGAAGTCAAAAGAAGGGGTAAATACCCAATGCCCTTGAAAAATAGTTGCTTTCTCGCAGTATCCCTTTGCTGTACCTATAGGAATCCCCAGCAGGAAAAAGCTGTCCCTCTTACACAAAATAAGTAGATGACCCTACAAACACGGCTCACATCCACCAGAAATTCAGCATGAGTCAGAGTACAGAAAATCAAGTCTCAAGCAAAAACCATGCAAACAAGCAGCAAAATCACCCCCCTCCATTGAATGGAACTACTACAAGTTGCATTTTTGGATTTGTAGATATGGGATAGGAAAATCAAGACAGGAAATTTTTGACTGGCTTGTTCACTAACCATATCTCGGTGGTCACAAAAGATTAAAAAGGAAAATTCAACTGGAAAAGTTCTAAACATAGAGGAAGTTTCACAAGTGTCTTTTTGTAGTATCGTTTTATTTGCTATATTTCTCAGTAGGACAATATTACTCTGCTTGTATTTAACATTGGGTTTATTGTCAAATAATTATGCTTTCTGCTTGGATTGCATGATTATTTTGTATTTATGCTTCCAGATATGTATCATGAACATTTTTCTTCCTTAGTTTTATATCATACATAACTGCTAAAGTCTGGAATTTGTAGTTTCCCATCATCTTCATAGAACTGTAAAACACAAGCAGGAATAAAAATAAAAACAAACCTTTTCATCAAGTTGTCTGCTAACCAAAAGGAGAAAAAATAAGCTTTGTCTACTTCTAAATAGTCCTCTAGGAGTCTTATACTTGTACTACGTGCTATATATCGTATGGTTTCTCCCCCTGTTATGACATGTCTGATTACTTTAAAAAAAACTCTCAAAAATGTTGAGGCACAAACCTTTGTATGGAATACTTTTAGTACGCTTCTTATTCTGACAAGATTAATAATTATCCTATAAGCATGACACAGTGTTTTAAAATGTTTTTTTTCTGCTATGAGTTAGGATTGTGCACATAAACGTGAAAAGAAAGGTTATTTCACAGCAGAGAAATGTATATTTAAACAAACTGTGATTAAATGGTAAAACTGCTTACAAAAGGAAAAGCATGGGTTTCTTCTCATCGTGGTTATTCTGAATTTAAAATATCCATAGCGAGTTTCCAAAGGACACTGGGCATTTGTAATGAAAACACAAGCTACTGAAATTAATGGGAGATAATTGAGAGAACCATAGCAAATGTCCCAGAGCTTTGGCCAAAACTGGACAGAAAAAGATCCACTTGTGTAGCAAGCGACAACTGCGTCCTCTGCCCACCATTACTACCCTGTCTTCTGTGGCACCTGCAACTAGCTCATAGTGGGAGCAAGTGGCTATGTGGGAACCAGTCTATCGACTAACCAGACTTTTGCTGTTCTTCAACAAGACACTTGACAAGTGCTTACAGTCCTCATGGCAGCCTTAGTCTTTCCCAGAATACACAACTGCCCTTTCCACTAAACTCACACACATCCAGCACTTCCCACTGATGCAAAGACAAGGGCAGGGGGGTTTTTTGATCGTTCAAAATGCCCAGTAATACATGTCCTACGTATCAGTATGTAGTGACCACAATTATTGCTGGCCTGATTCACCAGTCAAAGTGTGTAGGATGTAACCCTTAGATGGCTGAGGCATAAGGGCAAGGTCAAAGTGGCCCTCAGACCTAGCTCCATTCACATCAAATAAATGCAAAAATAATCTCTCTGTTTATATTAAGGTCTAATGGAAATACCTCAGGGAGCAGAATGAGAGCCAGATCCCGCTCATTCCAATCAATCAAAACCCCAGGTGGTTTCAATGAATGGGACAAGCAAGATTTGGCCATCTCGAGCAGCACAGGTTTGGCTTCCAGAGGCTGAGCTGTACCTGCTCATTGAAGAAGGACAGTGAAATATCTGAGCCAATAAACCTCAAACTAAGGAGATGATCACGGGTAACACCTTGTCTGCACTTGAATGGATGGCAAGGCAAGCAGTGGCACCCAATTTGCCCCTGAGCTTTAGTGTTGGGCTTCAACCATGGTACAGGCTCTCTACTAACTTTACTTGCAGGGGTAATTTTAAAATAACTTAATGCCAAGTGCCAGAGGGCTCACATTTTCACAACATTAAACTGAATCAAATCAACTCCCATTCTAAATATAAAATATGATTTCATTACTTGATTTCATTCTTTTTATAAAGATCCCATTGTGGTGGGGTTTCACAAGGTATAAAAGTCCATGCAGGTATTACGGGCCATATAGTACATTTCATGTAATTAATCATCTATTTTTAAATGTTTTTCTTGTATTGCAGTAGAAAAAATAAAATAAATGTTCCTTTTTTATCATTTCCAAAATTAAATTCATATTCCATAATGATCACATTTCATGTGCAAAATAAGTTATGCTTACATATCTGACTTCCCTTCTTTAGTGAGTTGCTTCATTTGTAAAATGTTGCATAAAAGATTGGAACCTAAAATGAATTACTTGTTTTTTCTTGATATGAAATCTTGTTTAAGTTCAGAGCAATTTTAAATATGATACATTTAAAATATTAATATTTCCCATATATTATTCACTGACTTTCAGGTTTCATCTCAAGTTAGTGGCACTTCATATTTCAAAGAAAGAACTCTTTCTTTTTTTCAGTACTAATGTTCTATTAATTCACTTTGTAATATTGTTCTGGTTCAGACAAATAAAATTGCACTAAATTGCTTATGCCAGGAATCATGCTAAAGTTGCACTATATAAAATTCCATATTCCATTACTATTTTATAATTTTTTTTATATCAGTGGCATCTTTTTAGGCATAATTCATAGTCCCATTTAGTTAGTTCTAGGAGGACAAATACATGCAGAGGGATTTTTATGCTGAGATGAGGGTGTATGTAGGTATTTGCAGTAAAGTATGTAACTTAAGTGACTTTTGCAATGCACCAGATGCAAACTCCCAATGAACTACCTTAACAGCTTTTCCTTTATGAATATTTTTTATTTTGGGCAGTTTTCTCTTCCGGCACGTTTTTCTCACACACATGTATAAACACATACGTACACACACACACATACATTTTTTAAAAAAACAATTTGTGTGCGTACAGAAATACTTGAAAGGCCTCATATGCATATTATGCAACATACGCCATTCATGTAATCACTACATACAAAAAGAAAATTCATTTTATGGGTACAAATATGTGAAAGAAGTCCTTAAAAGACCCATAAAGGCCTCAACATAGATGGATTCTTTGTCACATCCAAAGAACTGAAAAAACAAATCTTTTTATATGTCCATGTGTATTTTATACACTTTCCATAAAGTCCACGTGGCCACATAGCTATTTCCAGAGATGTGGATGAAAGTTATACCTGGATAAGCTGAAAACTCTTTAATGAGAAAAGCAACATCTAATCTCATGAAATGCCTTGCTGAAGTGAAATAATTACAAAGTGCCGGAGCAAGAGTAGCAAACAGCAGTAAAATCACATGTAAATAGATGTGAGGAACTATAAATACACCTTAGTATTTGTATAGTTGACTTTCTTTGACTGTCATCAAAATCAGATGTTCAGGAGGCAAAAGTCCAACTCCAAGGAATACCAATTAATACATATATAAGAATACATAGTCTGTGACTAAGTTTGCTACATTGTTAATAATGTATGCTCCTTTTTTAATGCCTAGTATTTGCTCCCTTGGCAATTTCAAAAATAAGAAAATTTGATCCAACTCTTTTAAAAAATAAATTGCAAAATAACTGATGCAAATCCCTGTCACTTGTGAACACAATGAAATTACATGGAAAGAAGCAAATGCAGAAGAGGCTCCTCCTCAAAAATAGAAATGAATGCCCTGTTCCTATACGGTCCTCAAATGGCAGGATTTTGAAACATGAATTAGACCTCGAATGCAAATTAACTTCGGAAGGCAGGGAGAGGAAAAAAAAAAAAAAATCAGAGACATACCAAGTCAAACGCTCTTTTTCCTGCCTATCTCGTCCGCAATGGTAAAATAGGCTAAACAAAACAAGTGCACATCAAGATAGAGCCAATTAAGGAATAGAGAGCGGGGGGGAGAGGGTGGAGAGGAAGGCACCTCACTGAGCACATGGGGAGTGGGAGCGCAGCATCCCACCATACCTACCTTATGAGTGTTCAAAGGAAGACAACTGGGGTAAATTGGAGCCAGCTTTGATTTTTGCCATCCGGTTGCACCCGGGATGCGGGGGAATGGGGTGGGGCAGAGGGGTCGGTCTGGGCGGAGGTAGACGGGCGATAAAACAAGTGGGGATAAATACTGCGCGAGGGTGAAAAACGCTATGCAAATAATTGGGCTTTTTTGGGGG
>VXAC01003060.1:25751-118255 GCA_013399225.1 Rhipidura dahli | reverse complement strand
CCTGCTGGAAATGCTCTTCCTGGTGCACCCAGGATACCACTGACACTCTTTGCCCTCCGGTCACTGCTGGTCAAGGACACCTTCCACTATCCCAGGTTGCTCCAAGCCCTGTCCAGCCTGGCCTTGGACACTGCCAGGGATCCAGGGGCAGCCACAGCTTCTCTGGGCACCCTGTGCCAGGGCCTCCCCACCCTCACAGCCAGAAATTCCTTCCCAATATCCCATCCATCCCTGCCCTCTGGCAGTGGGAAGCCATTCCCTGTGTCTTGTCCCTCCATCTCTTGTCCCAAGTCCCTCTCCAGCTCCCCTGTAGACTCCCTTCAGGTACTGGAAGGCCACAATTAGTTGACCCCAAATCTCCTGTTTTTCAGGCTGAACAAGCCCAATTCCCTCAGCTTTTCCTCACAGGAGAGGATCAGCACAGATTTCCCACTGCTCCTTCTCCATCCATCCATCCGTCCTGCCATGTGGATGGCAGCTGGGTTACAGCTCCCCTGGCTCAGCTTTTCCCACTGCTTTGCCTCTGTGCCTTTGGATTTATGTTACAGCTCCCTGCTTGCTTTGGGAATGCTGTGCAAGACAGCTTTGATAAGGTTTGTTTGGGTTTTTTCACAGACAAAGTAAACAAATGTTATATCCGTGGCTTTTCCTCCCTAAGACCCCTTTTGTCTGTCAGCAAAGTTACATTGATACAATGGAGCTTGATCCCAGAAAATCTCTAAATTTATAATTATCTTGATGATTTATTTTTAATTGCTCGTATTCAGGTCCTATTAAACTGGCTGCTCTGGCTGCCCCACTTCCTCCTCTGAACAAGGGTACTGAACTGGTCCTTCTAGATTTTTCTAAGGCCATTTCCCACTGCCAGGAATCCTCACAGGGTTTGTTCTCCCCAGACTTTATTGCCAGTTCTCTGCACTTTCAGGTCACATTCATCAGGCTCGACTGATGTGAGAACAAATAAACACTGCCCAGACTTTCACCACGTGGGAGAGAGAGATTTTCTCTTTCGAAAGTTTCGCTTAACGCTCTCCCCCAGGGGGAAATCCTTGGAGATCAGAATCAGCCACAGAGGAGCCTTCTGTCTGTTTTCATAGAGTCACACAGGATCCCAGAATCACGGAATTATTTAGGTTGGAAGAGACCTCCAATATCACAGAGTCCAACCTGTACCTGATCCCCACCTTGTCACCAGCCCAGAGCTCTGAGTGCCACATCCAGGCGTTCCTTGGACACCTCCAGGGATGGGGACTCCAAACCTCCCTGGGCAGCCCCTTCCAATGCCTGACCACCCTTCCCATGAGGAAATTCCCTCTGATTTCCAATCTAAACTTCCCCTGGCACAGTTTGAGGCCATTTCCTCTCATCCCATCACTATTCCTTGGAGCAGAGCCTGACCCCCCCCCGGCTGCCCCCTCCTGTCAGGGAGCTGTGCAGAGCCACAAGGGCCCCCCTGAGCCTCCTTTTCTCCAGGCTGAGCCCCTTTCCCAGCTCCCTCAGCCTCTCCTGGGGCTCCAGCCCCTTCCCCAGCATCTGCTTTCCAGTGCTCCCAGGTCACTCACCAGCATCCTCATAGGATCACTCAGATTGGAAAAAACTTCCAAATCCAACCTCTCCCCCACCACTGCCCCATGTCCCCAGGTGCCACATCCACACCCCTCCAGGGACAGGGACTCCAGCACTGCCCTGGGCAGCTCTTCCAATGTTTGACCACCCTTTCAGTGAAGAAATTTCCCCTCATATCCAATCTGAATCTCCCCTGGCACAACTTGAGGCCATTTTCTCCTCCTCCTTTCAGGGAGTTGTAGGAATCCTCCTCCTCCTTCCCTTTCCCCACCACCCAGGGATTCTGTGTGGCGGCCACTCTTTGCTGTCATCTGGATCTGAAATAATCCCTCATCCTTGGACCTGTATTCCCTGATCCAAGTGCCCTTCCTGGCAGTAGCAGCCATTTCCATGAATTTTCCCTCCAAGATCTCTTTTGCATCAGTGAAATTGTATTGTCACCCACATGTCGAGTGTTTGATGGTCACTTGTGTGATGCATTTCACACCAGCCAAATTCTGCTCCGTTTTTCATTTTGGAGGGGTTTAAATCTCCTGGCTGAGAGCTGAGTGTTGTATTCGATCGCTCCAACAGGGAGCAGCATTCCCCACGTTTGGAGCAGCTTCGCTGTGGTGTGAAGACATCACTGGAGGTGGAAAACGTGAAGTAATTTCTGTTAAAGGATGCCTTGAGGTTGAGATTTTTCTCTTGTTTCGTTTTGAAACTTAATATTCGGCTCCATGAGAGCACTTCTGCCTCCAGAGCTCTCACTCCCGGCCGGCAAAGAATCACAACTTAAAACACAAAGGAGGTCGCACGTGATTTACTTATTATTTAATATTTGCTTAACAGGAGGCTTGAGGTCAAGGTCCAAATTACCCGACACAGTTCTTGCAAATTAGGAGTTTATAAAACAGTTAAGTCCAGGAATATGCACAGGGGCAGTGAAATTAGGCAGAGAAAAGGCTCCATCCAGGGGCGATTATTGTGCTTCCCACAATTCCATCCCTGACTAAAAGCTGGTGTCACAGAGAAGGAAAATGCGTGGATGTTTGAATACATATTTTCTGCCAAGAGAAATAACAGCAGCTGAGGGTGATTCTAAGAAAATAGCCTGAAATCCTGTTTCCCGTGTGCTGGGAGGGAGGTGGAAATGTAGCTCTGCTCTGAGGAATAAAAGGATAAAGATGCCTGGTGGGCATTCCATTCCCTCTCCAGTGATTCCTCCCAAGGGTCTTCCTTGGAAAGAGGTGTTTCCCGAGAGCCAGCCCCGCAAGGATCCCCCAGGGCTCGGCGTCTGAGCAGGGAATTTTCCTCCCAGCACGTCCTTATCGATTGCTGCCAGCTCAAGAGTCCCTTCAGGCTTTGGGGAATTCCTTTGGTGCCGCTCTCAGGTTGAGTTGGGGTCGTAGGGAAAAAAAATCCAGCTGGGATGGACGGAGCCAACAACGTGGGAATTGAAACAGCGGGGAAGTGGAGGAGGGTTGGGAGCACACCTGAGCCGGATGGATACTCACCTTGCCGAGCCCTTTCCACCTGCAGGAGACCCGTGGCAGTCAGGAGGGAGAGAATTACATTTCCCTGCAGAAGGGCCCCATTCCAGGGCCCCAAAAACCCGGGACATGTGAGGAGGGAGAGGAGAGGCAGCCACGAATAGAAAAGGGGTGGGGGGGAAAGGAGGAGGGAAGCGAGGAAAGAATCAGAACGTGAGTCCCGACTGTGCGACAAGTGCTTTGCGAGGCAACTCAGCCTCTGTTGTGTGCTAAATGGCCTGAGGCCAGGCTGGAAACGCTTATTGAGGGAGTCCTGGGAGAGGTGTGATGGAAGCTCTAGGGACAGGGACTGCCTGGAGGCCTTAAAACGACAGGACAGCTTTGATTTCGGACACTGATGCGAGGGAGCACACGGATTAGAGGTGAGCTCTGGTGGGAGAAGCTGCCCATCAAGCGCCAAGCAGGGAGCAAGAGATTAACAACGTGTGACCCACGGAGCAAAGGATGTCACAACGAGTGGCTGCAGCCAGGAGATGAGGGGTTCAAAGAACAGCTACTGGGTCACTGAGGAGCCAGGAACAGGCTCAGGGAGAGGGGGTGCTGCTTCTGGAAGTGCTGTCAGCACGGAGCTCAGCAGTGGCTGGCTGGGAATGCTGCAGGGAGCGTGGCAGAAGAGGCAGGAGAGAGGAATTCTGATGGTTTTCCTCCTATTCCATGAGTGCAGTGTGGTACTATTATTATTATTATTATTGCTTTTGCTATTTCATCAGCCTGGGCTTTAAGGGATCGTAGAAACGTGGAATGGTTTGGATTGGAAGAGATCTTAAAACTCATCCTGTTCCACCCCCTGCCATGGGCAGGGACACCTTCCACTATCCCAGGTTGCCCCAAGCCCCATCCAACCTGGCTTTGATCTCACCTTGATGGAGGTGAGGAGGTGAAAAGCCCGTAAGAAGCACTGACAGGAGACTGATGGCTTTGCAGGTGTCTTGTTTCCAGTCTTCCCTGAAATCCTGAGTTAAATTCAGCACAATTTAATGGTGTGGGTTTGGGAGTAGGAAGAGAGAGCTCTGCCCCTCCTGGGAGGTTCATAACTGAGGGAAAGCTCAGCCTGGAGATTTTGATAACTGTCATATAACAGCCTTTGAATCAGTAATGATCATACTGGGAGGAAGAGGAGAGTGGTGGAGTTCAGGGAATAACGGATGAGCTGCTTTGCCTCCAGTCCCTGGGAAAACCCTGCGGAAGTTGTTCCATAACTGGTTCAATATTTGTGCACTGGAGGACAGAAGAGAGATGAAAAAAAAAATCTGAATAATTCACTGAGCACAATCCTCCACAAACCAACCCAGTTTTTGTCTCTGACCATGATGTTGGTTTTGGTGACTAAGGCTCAAAAGGGAGCAAAACTTTTCATCTGGGCACCAGCCAAGTTGGGAAAGTGGGAATGACCAAAAGGCACTAACACTGGGGGGGAATTAAAAAGAAGGAAGGAGTAAAGATAGAAAATAACAAGTGAAATGAAAACCTGTAGTAAAAAAAAAAAATAAGTTCAAAAGAACCAGTTTCTTTCTGGACCCATTAGGTGTGATGGAAGAGGATAATTTGCTCCCAGCCTCAGAGATGGAAAAGCCCCAAGTGCAGATCTGGCCACTGCACTTGAGGAAATCAGGAATGAACCAGGTGTGGAGCAGACAGGAGAGGAAGGGACACAGATGATTGGAAAAGGTGGTCTGAGGAAGAGTTGGATGAACTGGGCTTGTTTGGGCCAGAAATGAAAAGCACATGGGAGCTCCAGCAGGGCAGGCTGTGAGGGCTGGATTGCTTTCCTTGCCCCCCTGGAAAAGCAGGAATTAACATAACTGAGCATGTTGGGGAGCAGGCAGGGTACAGAACACCTGGGCATGGCTAAGGGGTGCTGGGGTTGTCTTTTTTGATGGTCACATCTCTTGTAGGTGGACTGTTTGACCTGACCACAGAATGGGGGAGGGAGGGAGGTGGCTGCCCAAAGGCTCCTCCAGCTCCTCCTGCTCTCCAGGTCTTATCCCTTCATGAATTAATTCAGGAAGCCGGGTGAGGAGGCATCTTCCCTCAGGCCTGATGCAGTGACTTAACCACAAACCCTCTGTAAAGTGCAGCTCACTCTGCAAAATAAAGTGTCCCATTTAATCCCATGAAACACTCACTTGCTTTGCTCAAACTGAGATGGGAAAGGGAAAAAAATTTACTTCCTGCAGATGCTGGTTCAGATTTCAAAATTAATCCCCTTCCACCATCATTGTGTTCTTTTTCTGAGAAGCAGCTGGGCAGCAAATTTCATTTGCACAAGACATTTGTTGCCAGGGGTTCGAGTGTTATTTACCACTCACATGAGATAAGAAGAAAATGGTACTTTTGTAGATGCAGGAATCACTCCTCTGGTCATGAAGCAAAAAAAGAAATATTGAGCAGCACGAAAGCAATGCCAGTAGCTCACTTCAACAGGACCCACAAAAAATATTGGGAAGAAACTGGTAAAAAAAAAAACATCCCTACCCCAGATATACTTTTTTTTTTTTTTTGATTTGCAAATGGTTGCAAGGAAAGTTCATCACTTTCCACAAGGAGAAGGAAATGCCAGGCCCAGCAGAGCATGTTTGATATATTATTCATAAGGAATTATGTGCTGAAGACTTGTCAGGATCCAGCAGCAGCAAACAGAGGTCAGCAGTGAAGAAAGCAAATAGACCTGCAATGGGTTTTAAACTGTTTTAGTGCAGCCAATTTCCAGCCCGTTTTATTCATTAGCCTTGGCTGTCTGGGAAGTTCTCGTGGCAGGATGGAGGTTCCTTCTGAAGATTTCAGAGCCAGCACTGCTTGCAGTCCCAGCAGGCCTCAGCTTTGTAAACACAGCAAATTAGATTTAGGGCTTTTGAACAGAAATAAAGAGGGAAACCCACAAGGACATTGCTCACTTTTCAAAGTGGAGCTGCACTTTCAAGGCTGACCCAGTACTGTCATTTCAGGGATGTTTGAGCAACCACTGGAAAATAAAAGAGCTCTAAAAATAGCCAGGATGGGCTCATTAGCTCTTTAATTACACGTTGGTTTTCCTTGCTCTCATCTACACTTCGTCCTGTGAGCTCCCCACAGACGCTGACTGGGAATGCCAGGTCTGGGGACACTGCTGTCACTCACTGCCAGCCCGTGTCCCTGTCCTTACCTTTTCCACTCATTGGAAGAACAGGATTCCCCCATGAAGCCCACGATAGCACAAGCATCGAGGAATGATGCTGAGAGAGCTGGGACTGTTCATACTGGAGAAGAGAAACCTTCAGGGAGACCTCAGAGCCCCTTCCAGTGCCTAAAGGGGCTCCAAGAAGCTGGAAAAAGACCTGGGACAAGGGATGGAGAGACAAGGCACAGGGAATGGCTTCCCACTGCCAGAGGGCAGGGATGGATGGGATATTGGGAAGGAATTCTTCCCTGTAAAGCAGGAGCTGGGCTGGAGCTTTCCTTCTCTCACCCATCGTGGAGCCAATGAGCCAGGGAATTTATTGTGTCACACTTTTCCCACAGACACTTCCAAATCCACAGCTGAAGGCAGCAGCAGCACTGGCAGTGCCTGTAAATGCCATTGTTTGCTCAAGGTTCTCTGGAGCACTTTGGAGAGTGCTTGGCTTGGGAGGAAAATCTCTACTTTACTGCAGTGCTCGGGTCCCGGCTTCTTCTAGGGAGAGAGAGAGAGAGAGAGATTCACAAACAAGTGAAATGCACACGCACACGTGGCCAGGGGATTTGTCAAGTTGTAGTTTAATCAGTTTAATCTACTGAGGGGTACCCCTAACAAACCCTGGAGCAGTGTCCCCCTTCCTGGTGGCCCTTGGGAAGCGGGTGCTGCCACAGGGCAGGACGGTGCCACCCACCCCAGTCCTGCTGAATCATATCCAACCCCTTCTTCCTCCACTCGGGAATGTTCAGCTCCCATCCTCAGAACCTCCTCAGTGCCCACGTATCCTACCAGGAGAAAGCTGCTCCTGTTGTTTCACCCCACGCTCCTTTTCGACCCACTTCTTGCTCCTTTTCGACCCATTTCTTTGGTTTTACTCATTTGTTTTCTAGTCCCAGCATGCAGCTTGGGTGTGGCCGTGCTGACCCTCCCCAGGAGCTTTCCTACAGAACCAAAGACCGGGAAAGTCTCCAGGAAGTTCCCACTGAACATCTCCTCTAGGTGGAGGCAGCCACTACCTACCTTGTGCTGTAACATGGCAGGGGATCCCTCCTCAGGCAGGTGAGGAACAGCACAGAAAGCAGCCAGGCTGTGGACTGAGCTGCAGTTGTCCTCTCCAGAAGTTGTTTGTTAGCAGCAAACCAGGGAAAATTAATCAGGAAAGTGCTAAAATGGAAGCTGGCAGATTGATGAAAGGGAACAGGGAGCCAGATTTGTCAAAGGGTTGTCCTGGGATGGGTGTTAGCAGGAGAGAAGTAATTGCTGTGTAAAGTAATTTTTTCACTTGTTTTTCCTGGTTTTTCCAGGATTGCTGTTCTAGTCTGGCCCTGGTGTGGGTTAAAATCCCTTGGAATTCTTCCCTTGGTATTTAATTCTGTCTCCCTTCCCACCCTTAAAGAGTTCCTCTCAGTTTCTGTCTTTCCTTAGGTTTCTTCTCAGCTTCTCCCACTGTCCCTGGGTCTCTGCAGCCTCATCCATATATCCTGCTCTTCTCTCCCTTTTCCTCCATGTCCCAGCCTCAAAGACCCCATTGCAAAAGCATTTGGCTGAGGTTTGTGGCCCAGACTTGCCATTTGATATGGAAAAGTGCAGGAATCTCACTGCTCCTGACTCATCTGGGGAGTCAAGGGCATGGAGGGGTAAGAATTTTTCATCTCAGGGCTGATCCCTCAGCCACTCCAGATCCTTCCCCAGATCCATTCCCTTCCCTGGGCACGCTCCAGTCCCTCAATGTTTTCCTTGCTGGGAGGGTCCCAGAGCTGTCCCCAGCCCTGGAGGTGCCCCAGCACAGGGGATGGGCACTGCCCTGGCCCTGCTGCCACCCCAGAGCTGGGACAACCCAGCCTTTTGCCCACCTGGGCACACCTGGCTCACATCACCAGCACCCCCAGGTCCTTTTCCAGCTTTCCACCCACTCTGCCCCAGCCTGTGGGGCTGCAGGTGTTTGTTGTGACATCCCCAGAGAGGAAAAGTCAGGCCAGAAAAAAGGACACCGTGTGCAGGGAGTGCCCACACTCTGGTTTTCTTCCAGATGCCTCTCCATAACCCATAAACTCTCTTCTCTGATGTCCCTCAGGTGTGACATTGAGGCTGCACAGCCTCCCACCCCTTTCTCCTTCCTTTCCCATTCAATATTTCCCAGACCTGCCTTCCAGTCGAACTCTGGCAGGATCCTAAATTCCAGATCCTGTCCAGAGCATCTGGGAAGCACAAGGATGTTTGGTTTGAGCTCTTATTGTGTATGAGACACCTCCTTTCCTACTCTGTATTCCTTGATATGCAATGAAATGCTGGACCTTCAGAGGGGGTGGGGTCCTGCTTGCTGCAGACTGGGAGAGATGTGGCACAGAATGTTACAATCTTTGTCTTTTAGGGAGCTTTTGAAGATGAAGCTGATAACTCTTGGAGAGAATCGCCAAGATTTTGGGACCTCACTGTATCAGAAGTCCTCTTTCCCCATCAGCTCCCAGCATCAGGTATTTTACAACAGAACTGATACCAAACTGGCAAATAGGATGAGGAACTTTCCTGGAGTCTCTACTGGACATTCATCCTGCTTTGAGATGCAGAGAAATTTCAGGTCCATATTTCCACTGCCATGAAAGCCCCCTCTGGAGTGAAGAGAGCAGCAGTTTCTTGAGGGGAACAGCTTTGTGCTTTGGTCATGAAGAATATGATCTGTTTTTCCTGATGATACCCAAAAGCTGCCACCAGAAATCAGCTCTCAGTGGGGCTGGGCAATGAGTGACCCCCCTCCCTTGTTGTGTGCTTTGGTCCTCACTGCTTGTATCTATAGCAGTAAATTAAAGAAATGCTGGTTTCCAAGCACACTCCTGAGCATGGTTTTGGACCAGGTCAGCTGGGAATGTCTCAAATAATCCTTGGATTTGTCTCAGGAGTTAGAATGAACTATTCCCAATAGGTGGTTTGGATGTGACCCCCACTCCTGTGGAGTTTGGGAGCATGGACCTGGCCAGAGGTGCCTGAGATCCCAGGAGGAATCAGCACTTCCCTTGTGGTCACAAAATGATTTGCTCGGCACATGATACCAACATCCAGCACCAACAGAGAGCCCTCATGAGCAGCTTTCTGTCCTCATGAGCAGCTTGTCCTGGGTGCCTGTGGGCAAGAGCTACCATGGCACAGCAGATCCATGTCTAAGGGAGGACAGCTGGCACAGACTGCTTAATCCTTGGGTTTTCCCTATGGAGTGATGGATTGAGGGGTCAGTTATCAAATGTGTATTTCGGTTCAGGAGTGGGCTGGGAGAGGGATTAAACAGGAGGCACAAACTGAGGCCAGAAAACTGGAGCAGAGAATCATGGAATGGTTTGGATTGGAAGGAACTACAAAGATTATCTTTGTCCACCCCCTGCCATGGGCAGGGACACCTCCCACCATCCCAGGTTGCTCCAAGCCCCATCCGGCCTGGCCTTGGACACTTCCAGGGATCCAGGGGCAGCCACAGCTTCTCTGGGCACCCTGTGCCAGGGCCTCCCCACCCTCACAGGGAACAATTCCTTCCCAATATCCCATCTAACCTAAATCTCTCCTCTTTTAGTTTACACCCATTCCTGATTGTCCAATCATTATCTGTCCATGTAATAAGTTGTTCTTCCTCTTTTCCACAAGCCCCCTTTAATTACCACCGTGGAGTCTCCCTGGATCCTTCTCTTCTCCAGGTGAACCAGCTCTCCCAGCCTGGCTCCAGAGCAGAGGGTTTCCACCCCTTGGAGCATCTCCATGGGCTCCTCTGGACTCTCCAGCAGCTCCACATCCCTCTGCTGTTGAATCCCAGATCTGGAGGCAGCTCTGCAGGTGGGGTCTCACCTGAGGGGGGCAGAGGGGCAGAATCCCCCCTCCCCTGCTGCCCCAGGACATGGGGGGTTTCAGGGATGGGTCATGTCCAGCTCTCATCCACCAGCAGCCCCAAATCCTTCTGCCAGGGCTGCCCTCAGCAAGTTCCTTTCCCAGTCTGTGCTGATGTCTGGGATTGCCCCGACAAAGGACAAAGCAGAGAATCCAAAGCAGGGCTCATGGGCAGCAGCAGGGATGTGTCCCCCGTGTGTGAGGGGTTTGTGCACCTCCCTGGGCAGGGGCTGGAGGAGCAGCAGGGGACAAAGGAGGTCAGTGAAGAAAATCAGGAACAGGCATTGAATTTGGGGGAGGAGAGAGTCCATCCTTACTTAGGGACTGAGCGAGTGGGGACAGGCAGGGCCGGGACAGGTGTCAGAGCCTCAGTCCCTGTGGGAGTGGCCTGCCTGGGGTCTCAATGCAGGGACCACACCTCTGCCAGAGGATGGAAACAGGACACGTGGGGTGATGGGGGTGCCATTCCCTGTTTGGGGACTCCACAGGGTGTCACAGCACCCACAGCCAGCAGCAGCCAACTGGATTTCCAGCTGCATGTGGGTTACTCTAACCCTGGACCATTCTTATCCCCAGGTCCTCTGCTCTCTCAGGAGCCCTCATCCCATGGTCTGACCCAGCACCCATTTGGTTTTCCTGGAGCCTCCTGCTCAAGACACACTCGTGTTCTGATCTAAAAAAACCTCAGGATTTCCAGGATCTAAAATATTTATTTTGGTTTCATATCTCTGTGTTCAATGTGGAGTAGAAGGGAAAGAATAAGAAGACACAGCACACTGCAAACATGTTATTAAAATGAACTGTTTATATTATCTCAGTTGAGTCAATACATTATAATGTATTAAAATGGAAAGGTACAAAATCGAAATAAATACTTTCTGATTCATGTATAAATCTTTTGTCAAGATGACATTTTGTTTGTTTTTTTTCTTTTTTTTTTCATCAGTACATGTTTCAATAAAACATTTAAAATGACAAAGTATCATTTAAAATATGGTTCATGGAAGAAAAGGTTGAAATCAAACAACTTTTGGCTTGTTTTGGCATGAGATCTTGACACAATCTGGGTTCCCCAAAACCACGTAAATGGTGGTAAAATATAAATGCTCAAACTTATTTAAAAAAATAAACAGGCTTTACAAAACCCTCTGATCCTTGACTTAGCCACTTTTCTGTATAGTCTGCACTTACGATATATACATTCATTATTGTCCAAGGGAAGACAGCCACTGACGTTCATTTAAAGAGCTTGGTGGAGAGGCTTAACAAACATTTTGCAGCTGACGACAATTAAACACGGGTAAAGAAACTCCTGACAGTGCAAAAAAAGGAAAACGGCTCGGAAACCAAAGCCTACAAATGGGACAAGGAAGAGGCAAGTGCACAAGCCCAGATCTGATGCACAGCTCCAGGCCAGGTCTAACCAAAACAGCTTTGGCCAGGATCAACTTCTTCTCCAAAGGGGAATGCAGGCTTGGAGATCAGCCCTGATGATATCAAGCATCCCCTGCAGCTCCCAGGGGTGTTCATGATCCCGGGAAAATCCCCCCTTGGCACACAGGAACCTTCTGCAGAGACTCCTTCCTCGCTGGTGGTGAAGCAAGAGCTGAGCTCAGTGGAATATCCTGGAGGAAGCCTGGCCTGGGAGAGGGGGTGATGTCGAGATGAGGAATCACAGAGCGAGAGGGGCGGAGGGGGAAGTGCGAGTGTGGGCTTGGGACCTTGGAGGAGAGGCACTGGGGAATTCCCTCCTGGGCAGCGGGTTTTATCAGGATCATGGAGCAGGCTTGGAGGTGTGCTTTAATCTCAAGTGTGCTTTTTATCTTTGTCACTGCAGCCAGGGGCTGTTGTGGTCCCTCTAATCTCTACCATGTGCTTATCATTCCGGGCAATGGGCAGGGTCCTGCTGGGGGCTGGGTGTGGGAGAAGGGCCTTCCCTGATGGATAACGGTGAGTTCTTCCAAATTTTGGCATTCCAGGAACTCTTTGAGTTTCACTCAGAAAGGGAAAGGAATCATGGTATCATTAAAACAGAATTGAAGAGAATCTTCCTGCTGACCTCTGGATGAACCTTCTCAAGGCTTGGGTTGTTTTGCTGCCCGCCAGTGAAACCACACAAAGCAAAGGGTGGATTTTCTTTGTTTGCTTGGTTTGAAGGCAGTAGAACAATTCACCACCTCAGAAATGAAGGACAGCTCCATCCTGGCTGGGTTGAAGGGCGGGCAGGACGTGAGGAGGTGTTGCCTGTGCTGTTCTTGGTGCTCCACAGTCTGAGGGGGATTAAATCCTCTTGGAAATCTGGCTATTCCCACCCTGTGAGGAAGGATCTCATGGCACCCGCTGTTTGCAGGGCTCTGAATGTTGCTGCAGGCTCCCATATCAAAGGGAATCCCACTGTAAAGAGATCCCCTGTAAAGACGTGATAGAGGGTCAAGATTTGGGAAGGAAAATTGTTTTCTCTCCCTCCACAAAAAGCCGGTGCGTCACAATCAAAGCTTTTTGGGAAATGCCAACTTCAGGCCGTTTCCTGTTGGAAAATATCACATCCGTTGGGAAACGAATGACGTGATTTGAAGCTCTTGGAGGTCTTCTTTGACATTTTCCTTCAGTTTGTTTTCTTTTCATGTCAGAAAAGCTTTTTTTTCAAAATGCAGGATAATTTATATATTAAAAAAAAAAAATAAAGAGGATGCAAACAGGAAAAGATCAAAACAATGTCCCTTCATGATACCCAAACTGTTTTTGTTGGCATATGCATAGTTTTGCATATTTTTGTTTCATGTTTGCTCTTAGCCTTGAGGTTTCCATGTGGGTTGGAAAAATAAATTCAGAGAAATTCTTAAGGGATGGAACAGTTCTTTCCTATCGAACTCCCCTGTGCAGAAGACTTGATTCACCTCAGCTAAAGCTCTCCCTTTTTTCTGTTTTTGAGCTTGTGACTCGGTTTTCAAAGGCAAACAAAGCAGAAGTTCTCTGAGCGCCACTTTCCAGTGGGAGGGACCCACTCGAAGCTGCTCCAAGAATTTCCATGTGCCAGTGTGGCTGAAAGGAAATAATTTATCCTACTGTTTTCCCTCAACCAAATTCACATGGTGCACCAGGAGGGTCTTTTGTGGGCTCCTTTTCCACCCCTGAGAGGGCATTTTGCACTTTTCTTTTATTTTTTACCATTTTGTTCACCTAATCCAATTTTCTTACAGCTTTCAAAAGTCCACCTCAGTGGAGCTCTTGAAGGAAGTAGCAGAAATTCTGAGCAGAAATTCCTGCACTTGAACAGAATTATTTTCCTCCTGCTAGCCCTGATTAAAATAAAACTTGGGATAAAATAGCATTCTTTGCTGGCTATGGGGGAAGGCTAAAATGGTGACAAAGTTTTCCTCCTCAGTGCCAGCTGCTGGGATTCATGTCCTAAATCCTGTCTGCTGGAGCCCGAATCCATTGACTGAAGTGTGTACAGTCGAAGAGAGGCTGGCTGAGGGTGCTAAACTCCTGTCAAAGCCAAGAAATTATTTCAAAATTACTTTTCCCTGCACATCCTTTCAAACAGCAACCAGCAAACGTTTTCTGGGTTGTTCCTGAGATGCTGTAGGACAGTCTGGACTGTGGCACAGAAAGCACTGGCATCTCTTACACAGACTAAATGTGCACCTGCACCATTCCTCAGTGAGTTTTGAAATCCAAAGGCTGAGTTTGAGTTGGAGAAGGTGATTAGGTGGTTGGTGGTGGCTTGGGACAGTGGGACAAAACTTCTTTGTCCTCAGTTGTGTTGGAAATTTCACGTGTTTCAGGAATAAGAGCAGAAATTCTGATCTCCTCCACATCTCACACCCAGCCTTGCCTGTGGGACGTCGATATAAATGACGCAGATTTTGGCATCAGATGAAAGGAATGAATAAAACTCCTGATTTTTGCCAACACGGATGTGTCAAGACGGAGTTTGGGAACACGGATGAGCTGAGCCACGGATGGTGGGTTTTCCCACCTCACCTCCCAGGCAAGGGTCTCACAACAGCCCTGTGAGGTAGATATTGAACCTGGGTGGGCAAATGGAGTCACACAGAGAGAAAGGAGAGAGAGAGGGTGAGGAAAAGCCACAGCAAGAATGCAGGGATCCTGGATGCCAGCCTGCTGCTCCAGGGAGCTTTTCCTCTCTGGAGAAGAAGAGACGTGTCTGTCTGCTGGAAGGTGGGACAGACACCAAAGGAGCTCCTGGGACAACAGGTCAGCATTCATTTTCCTGTAGAATTTCAGGGTTTGGCTTGTTCAAGGTCAAAAAAAGTACACCAGGCATACAACCAGTGGAAGTGAGAATCCAGAAGATTTGGGAAGTCAGGTGTGGAGGGGGGACATGAAGAAAAGCACTTCCAGAAGGCTGCTCCAAAGGGATGTCTGTGGGCTCCTCACAAGCACCCCTCAAGTGAGCTTTGGAACTATGATGGAAAGACCAGAGGGATTTGCTTTCACAGATTCCAGTGGCTGCCAGTGGAAGCTCCTCATTGCACAAGAAAGAAAGAGGAGGAAGGAAAGAAAGAAAGGCAAAGAAAGAGGTTGAGAGAGTAAGACTGAGGAAAATATTTTTTAAAAAGAAAGCAGAAGAAAAGAAAAAAGGAAAGAGAAATAGAGAAAAAATGAGAGATAAAGGAGAGAGAGAGAAAGAGACAGAGGAAGAGAGAATGAGAGAGAGAAAAAAGAAAGGAGAAAGATAAAGAAGGAAAAAGAATGAGACGGAGAAGGAAAGAAAGATAAAGAGAGAAAGGGAAAGAGAGAAAGAGAAAGAAAGAAAGAAAAGAAAGAAAGAGAAAGAAAGGGATTAAGAAATGAAGAAAAAAGCAAAGAGAAAGAAAAGGAAAGACAAACCACATAGTTTTCCCTATTTGCAATCTGCAGAGGGGGTGTTTTCCCTTCCAACATTCCGCAAAGTGCTGCGAGGCGGCGAAAAAACAGGGAGACTGTCCCATGCAGAAGGTTTTGGGAGATAGCACCTGGCACAAGGTTTGCTACAATAAGTTGGTTATTCTTTATTGCGTTGGAAATAAAACAGTCGTGGAAAGTCCTGCATAAATCCACAGCCGTCGCCTGCAAAATCCCCGCCTCACCTTGACTTTGCCGAATATTTTCAGGGTTTGGGACTTGAGGGGGTTTATATTTTATTTTATTTCGTTTCAAGGATGGACATTAAAGCTGGTCATGGGATTTTTCTTCTGAGGGCAGGAAGGGGAAAGGCTATCTCTACAGAGAGATTCTTCTGATGTGTTGCTGGTGAGGGTGAGCAAAGCACTGTGCCCAGCTTGTAATCCAGGGTAATATTTTTTAAGAGGGTTTTTTATCTTAGAACAGGTTCCCATTGAGCAAACCAAAGCTTGGTGGACAACTAGAAGATGAACAGCTGGTGGAGAGCTGTGCCGTGAGTTATTTCTGTGGGATTCTGGTAATTTATATCAGGTCTGTGGTTAATTAATCAAATGGAAACGTTTTCCTGCTGGCCTTGGGACAGGGAAGGAGGATGGACCATTGGAGACTGACTCTACAGGAAGCTGCTCTAAAAGCCAATTCCTCTTGATGTCTGTGGGGCCACGAAAAGGCAGATGGACCAAGGGCAAGGGGACACGACAGGTCCATAAATCCAGATGGCATCTCTCAAGGAGTAAACTTTTTCCTAGCAGGGCACAGCACATTCTCCCAGATGTGTTGGAGATGCAGAAGGCCAGCTCTGCAGGAACCAAACTGATGGGAAAAGCTCTTGTAAGGGATTGAGTGCTGATGTTCTCCATCTGAGAATGCTCCACAACCCTGAAGGGTCTGAAGCAGCTGAGCTCACAGCCTTTGAAAGCAAAGCTTGATTCCAGCACCAGCTTTCCTACATAAAGACCTCGGATTTGGGATCAACTGAATCCCTTTTGGAGAGAAAGATCCACCGAGCACCATGCCACGAAACATCAACCAGGAGATCTCCTCCTCTCGCCAGAGAGCCAGTGCTGGGGCATTTCCACTGTTTGACTGGAGTAACTCTGGACCTGGAACAAAGGAAGAACAAAGCTTACCAAGCTGGGGGGACAAGCGCCACGAGCAGCTTTTCAGAGATGCAGCCAATCCTGCAACAAATCACAGGATTTGCAGTCAGCAGTAAGGCCAAAAGCCGGCATCCATCGAGCTGTAGGATTTGGCCACGGGACAGTGCCTATATCTGCATGCCAAGCAAGGATTCCTGCCAGTGCCTAATGCCAGGCTGTTCGTTTCTGTCCAGATTAAAACCAGTTAGAACATCAAGCAGCAAAATCAGAGTGCAGCTGTCATTTAAAAGATGTGATGGAGATCAGGAAAGACTGGAAGTTAATTGGTCAATGACTAGAAGGAAGGTAAGCAAAGAGAGAGGTATGGAGTTGTTCTATTTCTGAAGCTGAGAAGGAAAGATTTGTTCCCTATCCTCCTGTGTGAAAAGAATATTTAAAAAGCTTCAGGGAGGAAAAAGCTGATGAAAGCAAACTGGAAAAGTTTAGGTTACTTGGACCACTTTGAGTGTGAGGACAGAGAAGAAGAGGGGGACTGCCCAGAAAAGTAAAATTAAATGAATCAATCTGTCCTGTCGGGTCTCAGCATGGGTTTAGCTGGGATTTGTGCATGTTATACCTTGGCCAAGTGCCCCCAAGGGTGTGATCCACACCTTTTGCACCAGACTGTTGCATAGAGTGGCCATGAGCTGGCGGGGTCACCCCAGAGGTGTCTGCAGGTCGCTAACAGTGCTCTGCCACTTTACAGGCTGCACGAGTAAGATCGTGTTATGCTGGAAAAGCCCTTGGAGACCCTCTGGGATGAAGGACTTGAAGAAGTTGGATAGCTTTATATCTCCAAGTCTATCTCTGTCTTATTTTTGGAAAAGGCCACTGGAGATGTTTGAGGCATTGAGAGACAAGAACGTGCACATTGGCATTGGCCAGCACAGGGAGGGCAGTCCCACGAGCCATTAATGGTCAATAAACCCAGCGAATTTTGATGGTTCCTGCTGGAGGCTTGGAAATGTCCCCACTCCGGTGGTTCAGCAGTAACAAAGCTTGGAGAGAACTGGGAAGAGGTGTGGTAGGGGCAGGAGATGTGAAAATGAACCATGACCATTGCCTGTGTGGTCGCCTCTTGGACGTTTGGTCCTGACTCTCACGGTATCCATCAGCTCTGCAGGATGCAGAGCCAGCTCCTCTGGAACGTGGAATTTGTGCTTCTGGAAGGGAACATGGAGCTTATTGCGAGTGCTGAAGGTTCGTTGTGTTTCTCATGGTGGCAAGGGCTGGTTATCCACACTCCACTGCTGCTGGTACCCTGTGACTTCAGCAGTGTGGAACAGCTGCCACAAAAGCCAAATTCATCCATTAGAGAGCTGGGAGAAAGCCCAGGGGATGGATGCCTGCTGTGATCCTGATAAAACACGTGCTGCCGAGAGGAAAAACCCAGCCTTTGTAGCTTAAGGATGGACCAAATCCTGCCCTCAAACCCCTCTGTAGTCAGAGACCATCGGGCCTGGTGCTGGTGTCCCACTGGAGCCGCACCCTCGGATCCTTCTGGTCCCAGTGGCACCTGCAGCCCAGCCTGGAGCATCTCCACACCGTAAGATCCCAAGGAAAAGTCAAACCTGGACGTCACAGCAAATCAAATGGAACGCAACTGAACCGCGAGCGTGATGCGAAACATCGTTTTGGCCGGACGAAACGCAGTTTCCACAACCTGGTTTTAAGGAACAGTATCACACAGAGATAGATACAATATGCTAGGTCTGGAGGAAAGAAAAGAAACCAATATGCTAAATAAACTAAGACATACAGTATAGGGGATATTCTGATCAACAAACCAATCACCATTAGAATCAAAAAGTAAACCAGCCTTTCACTTAGGACCCTAACAACATTTCTCAATGCACTAAGTACATTTTAAACCATGCAAGTTTACACAAACATCTTAACTAGGTTTTTTTTTTTTTTTTTACTTTTTAAAACACCAACATTATGCATTTCTTTGTTAATTATATTGGTTAAAGTTGCAGCCGTTCACTGCCAAATATCAGATACATCATATACATATTTTTATACAGAATCTGGACAACACAACATTACACAGCCTAAATAGAGAAAAAAAGATTATTTGTTCCTTTGTTTGTTTGTTTTTTTCAGTTTTGTAAAAAATATGAAATGGTGATAGGAAGGAGGGAGAAGGCGCAGGAAATCTTCTACCAAATTAAAGGATTATATCAAAATAATTCCCAAATCACAGTACAACAAGGGAAAAAAATGGGTTGAACTCAGCTCCACATTTAATATTCTCTTAGCTAAGAAACAAGACTTTACACACAGAATGTATCAGTATTTAAAAATAGAAAGAATTGCAACACCATGCTGTGATTCCAAATACATCTTAGTTCAAAAAAATGTTCAAAAGGGGAAGGTAAAAAAAGAAAAAATTAATTGATAAACTCGGTGATTGCGAAGTTATCTTGTTGGTTTGGATTTCCTACCTACTCGCGATGCATTGCCGTGGGATGGAGCTGGACGGCCACCGCGGCTGGAGCAACGCCAGGATAAAGGAATGACTCGGGAATCGCTCGCTGCGTTCTGTTGGGGCAGCTGGAACTCGGAAAGGGATCTGAAACCATCCCAATGGTTTGGGGTCTTTGCTTCTCCTTCTACTCGGCTCTGAACGAGAGCGGGGTGAGGACCTACGCGGCTCCCCCGCGGCCCTACCCTGCCCATCCACACGGAGCAATGCATGTGTTGGATTAGACCGAAAGGAAACGGAACCTGGAAATCAACCATGGAGGATGCTGTGGTTGACATGGCAAGTATACAAAAATGCTAAAATTTCAGATATAATCAAAGATACAAAATCAGTTCTGACAAGAGGTTTTTTTTTTGTAGTTTTTTTTTTTTTAATAGCAACCATTACAGTGCAAGGTTTTAAAAGTTATTATTACAGTAAAAGGTGTGTATCTGGTTTTACAGTAACTGTAGCACTGACTTTTGTTATGTATAGTAGGTCCCTGATGTAAAGTGTATGCACCAGTTTGAGAGAAAACCCCGCACAATAACGGCTCTTTAGCTTTAAATACATTTTTCTTTTTTTTTTTTTAAACATACAAAATAACACATCAAGTTCACAATTTCACAAGCACGGACTTTTGCCTTAATAAAAAGCATGAAAACTTGGTTGAAACCCTGACGTTTAAAGAAATGTAAAAACCGTTCAATGAGGGACACGAGTGTGTGTTTGAGTCATGGCTTTCTGCCACCCCACCGAGCTCCTGGATGAGTCTGTATTGTCCAAACTGCTGCTTCTTGCTCACCAACCAGGTTTTTTTGGCCAGGCCAAAGTGGTGTTCAGCTTCCCACAGCTGGGATTTGAGTTTGTGCATTTAACGTTATCAACAATCTATTTTTGGGGTGGATGAGTTCCCAAAGAGAAGGATCATCCACAGAGGGTCTGTGACTCCAAGCCATCGGTTCATTTGGAAGGGGCTCTTTTTGGAAATGGTCAGGATGTGATGCAAATGACTGCAGCCCTGCAATAATCCTTGGAAACTGTTTGGAAAAGACCTCTACGATCACCAAGTCCAACCATCAACCCAGCACCATGTTCACCCTTAAACCATGTCCTCAAGGGCCCCATCCACTTCTGTCTCACTGCACCCAGCTTTGACTTTTCTGAGTTAAAGAAGCTTTAGAATCATAGAATCACAGAATACCCTGAGCTGGGAGGGACCCACAAGGATCATCATAGTCCAAGTCCTGGCCCTTCACAGGACAGCTCCAAGAACCCCACCCTGTGCCTGAAACATCATAGTAACTCACTAATGTAGTCAAACACTTTGATTTTATTTCATAACCAACCTGGCTTTTCTGAAAGCAAGAAAACAGTACTCAGAAAATAGCCAGGAAAATCTGATGCTGCAGTTTAAATCCCGGCTCCAAGAAAAGGAATCCAGCTGACAGCACAGGCTTCCAACAGAAATGTTCCTGTCCCTCAACAGTATTTCAGGAAGTTATTTAGTGCATGATTTTGCAATTTTTACCTTCTCAAGTTGCCTTTACTCAGGTAAATAATATGTTTTTCATCTGAGTTAAAGTTACCGAGAGTTAGACCCAGAAACGTCGTGTGGAATTCCTCTCCAAAGATGAATTTGGAGAAGAAGAAATTCCTCTCCTTCCACTGCAAAGAAGAAGATGCATAGAAGTCAGACCAGACATTTTAAGGGAGAGAAGGTTAAGTGAGATTAGTCCCTCTCTCGACTTCTCGCCCCACTCCAAATGGGTGGGTAAGTAAACATGCAGTACTCAGGTGGGAAAGGCTGTAGAATTACTTAAAAGGAATATCTTGTATGAAAAATGCCAAACATTTTTTGAAAATTGCATCTGCAATCCTTAGCAAAATGCAGTTCCAGCCAGAGGCTGTAGGAGGTTTGATGAACATTGTGAGCTCAAGGGAGATAAGGACAAATGTTTTATCACGGTTCTTCCACGTCTGTCTCCCTTTAGATTTTATTCTGGACACTTGATGGACTTTTAGAAGCAGCAGGAGTCCAACACAAGAGTGGGATGCCCTTGGATGTGTCAGTCACCACATTTTAGTTCTGTCAGACACTACATCTTCCCAACAGATTTCTGTAGTCAGCTCCACCACTGCCCCTCAGCTCCTCATTGCCAATTGTCTCCATGTAGGAATCCCTCGTTTCCCACAGCGCACCTGCACCTTGTCCTGAGGAGCTTCTCCCTATAGCAAACCTGCCCCTGCACCTGGGTTAATTTATTTTTAAAAACCACCTGCTTTTTGAGAAGGGCCTGGCTCTGCCGGTGGGATCTACCCAGCATCGGGGGAGCTCGGAGTGGTCTAGTTCATGGAAAACTAAAAAGCTTGGCAAAATCCCTGGTCAGGAAGAATTCATCCCTTTAAAGAGGAAAAGGATCAAGGATTAGACACATTTCATCACAGTGCTCCTCTACCCTGGGCTTTAATTAACAAGACATTCCTCTGGAAGCTTGATGAGCCAGTGGAAGAGCAATCCAAGCATGGAGGCTTGTGGGGTGGTGTGGTGCCCCACTGCAGCAGGGATTTCTTTATGATCATTCTTCTAAAGCAAAAATCCCTTTAACAGACTAATTCGACACCAAAAATAACCCTTGTTAAAGGAAAAGCACCACTCCTCCCAAGCTCTAAGCAACAAGGCAGTGCAGCACAAGCCTAAACACAAAAGGCTGAAAAGTCAGGAATTCCATGAAAACTTTAAGGTCTGCCCAGAAGATACTTGGACACTTTAATCACAAGCTTTCAAGCTAGAAAAGAAGTGGTGGAAATCAGATGAACCAAGTTGCTCCTATCAAACTATGTCAAGCTTTGGGTTCTGAGACTATGAGAGGCTGGCTTTGCTGTTCCAGGAAACAATGAAGATCTCTACTTTTTACAGTGATTTTGCCCCTTGGATGTTAATATCTGAACTTCTCTGATGAATTACAGATGGAAGAAGGACAGCAGGAATGTTGCCTCATTCCTACACAAAGGGATTTGCTGCATGAGTAGTGAAAATGGCCTGTGATCTGTACATTGTGTTAGAGGATCACCCTTGGCTCCTTCTGTAGTCAGTGAAAGGAAATTGGCATTTCCAGAGCCTGATTGATCTCTCCTGCTTCAGATATCTCTGCTAGGAGGGTTGAGTGTTCTTCTCCAAGGATCAAAGAGAAAGTTGAGCAGCACTAGTTTGAGTTTGGGGAGTTAACTTTTAGTTATCTAAGTCAGATAAAGTGAATCTTACCAGCAATATTCAGTCTGAAACATTTGTACAGGTTTGGACTTTTTAAAGTACCAACACATTTCAGTGCTGGCTTATTCCATCCTGAATTTATTAATCCATACTGGAGTAACAGCCATCTTAAATTTTCAGTTTTCATGTCATGCCAAGGCCACACTGCTGCTTTTCCCCAGTTGTTGTCCTCTCATCCCTCTTGGGTCTCTCATGTGCAGCCCTGGCCAGTGGCTTTGGGAGCTGAACACCTCTTGTTCATTGAGTCATGCAATGATTGCTGGAGCATCCCAGAGAGCCCAGATTCTGGAGAGATCTTCACAAAGGAATCAGCAGGATCTGTGCTTTTTGGAACACAGGGAATGTCCCAGCAGCAGATCATTGACATTAATCCTCTAAAACCTCTTTGGAAGGTGAAAACAAATGATGCCACTTGTTCTGCCAGAGAAAAAATGTCAGTTTTGTGCAAGAGATGTGGGTACACTGAAGGATTCCTTCTTCAAAAATAAGATGCCAGATGTTGCAGTTCAAACCTTTGAATTGTTTTGTGTGTTGCAATAAAAATCTGGTAGAGGAGCTGCAGGACCTTACATTCTCCCTTTGGAGGGGCTTGGTAAGCTGATCATGGTTGTTCAAGTTTGTCTGAATTCCCAAAATGAGAAAAATTGGCTGTGACCAAATCTGGACAGAAGAGCAAGACTGAAAGCAAGATTTTCAGCAGGTGACACTTCTCTACCAAAACCCTGAGCTGGGGAAGAAGATGAAAATGAGGTTGTTTGGAAGTGCAGCTGTATAAATAAGGTGTGAAGTGGCCACTAAGGTTCCAATGAGATCTTTTACAGAAATCAAACTCTTGCATATCACCAACTTGAGTCATAACGTTAAAAGTGAGAAGTTCTTTTCCTTCCACAAAGATTGGAAGAAACAGGAGATCACCTTGACAGGTGAGCAGTCCGCAGGGCACACTTTAAAAAGTGATTTGGTCTTGGGACACTGGGAGCCTCATTATCTGAACAAACAGAGATTGATGCCTGTGTTTGAGTTGGTATCTGGACTCCTTCTAAAGTCAAGACAGACGCAGACATTTCTAGGTCATGATTCACCTGACCAAGTGCAGGCAGCTGCTTCACAATGACAGGAATTGCATCCCAGAAAGGCACATTCCTTTCTAAACGTGGCATCCATTCATTAATCTACACAAGTGGGACATCCACACCATAAATGTCTAAAATTGGGTGAGTCAAATCTCACCTTCACTGCAAAGTTATTCATTTTCACATCTTTTTTTTTGCCTCTCAAAGCAGTCAGGATGTCATGGAGCAAACACAAATCTCAAGGACCAGTCCTATTTCTAGGGGCACAGTCAGAAACTTTAAAACTTGAGACATTCTTATTGGAGCTCTGTGGGAGACCTTTTGTGGATAAAGAGCGAGAGGAAGAAATAAAATTGCCCTGGAAAAATGACAGGGAATCATTGTCTTGCCTCACACACCCATCTAAGGTGTGCAGGGGTGACAAATTGTCATGGGGATGTAGATGAAAGATACCTCAATAAAGAACAGAAAACAAACCATGTGCTAAAAACTTACGTTGTTGCTGCTAAGATAAATTTTTGAAGGACAAAAACGGCTGGGTATTCTCACAGTGCTCTTCTTGGTGCCTACAAAAGCAATGATCCCAAAATCCTATCATGATAACCCAGCCTGGACATGCCTGGGGAAGGACATCTGGCTGCTAAAGCCTGCAGGTTTAAGGGGTTTATCTTCTGGAACTCCTCAAGTAGCTAAATAAATTATAAATGTAGCCATGGGATGTGAAAACAACCAGATTTCAACCATTTTTTAAATATTTCCAGACTAGACCAAATGAGGAATTGTTTCTTTAAATACCTGGTATTGGGTTTAATACCAGATTTATTTCAACTCTTTTTGCTTCATTTAAACCAGGTGCTTCTTTTCCTGAGAAAGGAACTGAGCTGCTCAAATAAAGGGTTACAGGTGCTCTCTGCTGTTTTTGAATTACCAAAATTTGGCTGATGTGGATGGATGTTGCTTTTTGTATAAGAAGATGAAAATGCATTTGGTTTTTTCTGATAAAATATGACTTTTTTAATAGAAAAAACCTTAATATTGCAAAAGCATCTGATGCACTGAACATAGGACCTGATGGAGCCAGCATAGAAGTGATCCAGAGAATTGTGAGCCAAGTGTGATTTGCCAAATTTGTGGACTTTTAACCCAATCTCAAGTTGCAAACACCTTCCCAGGTCTCACTGATGCAAATTCTTTCAGTGCTCTTGGCTGTGAGTTTTAAGAAAGCCCAAGGCTGAGTTCTTAGAGTGCGCATCAGAGCTGGGGAAGAATTTGGGGGAGAAAACAAAGAATTACATTTTAAATCAGCCTTGCACTGGGGGGGAAGCCAAAAAAAAAAAAAATAGCCAGAGAAACTCCCCCTAGCCTGAAAAATGAGGAATTATGGCAAGAAAATGCAGCCAGTTCTGAAGATGCTGAATCCTGCAGAAATATCTTGCTTGTTGAAGGGAAATGCACATAAACTCAGCACTGTTAAGACTCAAGCAGCGCTGTGGAGTCGTTATTTTTTTTTAAAGCAAGTGTAACAAGGCCATATGCTGTCCTTGAGGCTCTGCTGGCAGCTTAACAAAGGGAAGGCATGGACCAAAAAAAAAAATCTGAGCTCTTCCTGGAACATTCTGATCCCCTCAGCTCCCACGGAAAGCAGGGATGGTATTTTGGGACTTAATGAGAAACCTTTGGCACCTTGCAAAGTTGAAGCCTCTTGATTTGGTGTGGGATAAGAACAGGTTGTGAGTCAGAAGGATGAGGAGGGCCACAAAAGTTTGTTAACACTGGGATAAAATCCATTTTTAGGCATTTCCAAGCACTTCCCAGTCACGTTTTGGGAGCTGGCATAGTCTGAGGTAATACAAGAGGCATGGTTTGAAGGGGGAGGTATTTTAATAATAAAATATCTATTTCTTGTAAAAGATATGACCTCTCCCCCAAACCTTGGCTCTCTCTTATTGATCAGGGACTTGTTTTCAGGTTCAGTCTGATATCACCTCCTCTTGACTATTGCACTGCCGCTTGTCATGACGTTGAACCAGCAGCTGACAAGGTTTGTGGTGACTTTTTCCGTAATAAATAAAAAACCCCACTGAGACAGTGGTTCTTTCTCCCTGTGGCAGTGTCCCTGAGCCTCCACAAAAGGGTGCCCACGACCAAAGTTGTCTCCAGACTTGCTGCTAAATCCTCACATGGGGGAACCTCTGGGTCAATATTCACTGACTGTAGCCAAAACTGTGCCAAGAACTGAAAAACTTTCGACAGCTGAGTGCCAGATCCTGCTCTGTGTAATTCATTACTGCGAGTGGAGACAAGAATGCAACAGGAAAGTGAGAATAATCTGTGTGTCTGACAAAGTTTAGAGCTTTTGCCGCTTCAGAGCACATCCAAATGTTACTCAGCCCCTCATCCTGCATCGCAGGGATGGTGGTGGAGACACCCCGAGCAGTTCCACCAGCAAAGGAGTTTGGTCGCTCATCTTGAAGACTGAACTTGGCTGGGCAGGGAAACGCTCATGTGGTGCTCAGGAAGAGCTGTACCAAATTTCCTGCCAAGTGATGTCATCGGTGCTGAGCTAATGGTCCAAAGAGGGACTGGCACTGGGAAGAGCTGAGTGTCCTCACAGCCAATGCCATTAACACCTCACAAAAGTCACTCAGGGTGCATATTTGAGACTCAAGCCAGCCTCGGAGATAGGACAGGCCCCCTGAGGAGGGGGAGGATCATCCTTTCAGCTTCTACCAGCCTTACATCTCCTCCTGGCATTCCTAGTCCAGGTCAGGCAGGACTGTGTGTTGATGGCGTGACTGCTTTGGTGAGTCCAGGCTAATTCTCCTCAGGTTTAAGATGATCCAACCCTTGTTTGAACAAGAATCTTTTCCTGACAGGAGAATGAACAAAATTTACAGTTGCCCCATCAGGCATTTTGTCCTCAGCCTCCTTTGCTGAGTCCGTATTTCGGAGGAGAATTTCAGTCGGCTAAAATTGCACCACTTTTTCCTTATATTTTAAGCTCTGGTATATTTTGTAGGATCTTCTGATGGTGCACTGGTCCCTCCTTCCTCACATGATCCTGGGCATGTCCTGATGCCCAACACCGCAGCCATGAAGAGACCCTCAAACCATGGTTTCACCCTCATGCCTTGGACATGATTCTGCTTCTTGACTTGAGCTGAGGATTGAGTGAGCCAAATCTGACTCTGTGCAGGGCCTTGTGCCTCCAAACCTCAGGAATAACAGAGAGAAAATAAAACCGAGCCCTGTAGCCTCTGTCAATGGTCTGTGGCCTAAAGGATCTCGGGAAACCCTTGATCCAAATCAAATTAGTCTTGGTTTCTGTAAAAGCTCCATGGTCAGAATCTGCTCAGCCTTTTACCCAAACCTTCTCTTTAGTAGGTGAGACAGCAGAAGACATTCCCAGTGCTGTTATATCCACTGGCTAGATCCCATCTGTCATGCAATGGGCAATGGAGAGGCAATTTTTGCTCAGCCAGCACACCCTGCTCACTGATGGATGCTCTGCTCTAGGCCAGGATAAAAGCTGGGTCAGCTCCATGGAAGCTGGTAAAGATTTCCCATATTTAGCAAGGTGGAATAAGAGGAAAATTTTTCTCAGGAGCCAGCTTCCAAAAGAAAAGGGATCTTTATGGAAATTTAAGTCCTGAAAGCTGGAAAGGAGCAGGTAGCACAGCAATGAGCAGAAGCTCCTCCCCAGGAATGGAAGAGACACCGGAAGATTCTCAAAAAAGCAAAGCTGATGCTCCAGAAGGACCTGAAACCTCGGAGTTGGCATTAGGAAATCATTTCAATAGGACCACAGAACAAACCAGATGTGACAAGGAAATGCTTCCACAACCAAAACCAAAGGCATCCCATTAGCACCAGTGGAAATAATCGTGAGGGAATGGGAAGAAAACCTGAGCTCCCTTCAAACAGACAAAGAAAAAGGAACGCTGAAGACTTCCTCAGTTCATCAAACCACCAGCAGCCCTCTGAGCATCCAAGGACAATGTTAATGCTGCTTCAGACATGAAGTTCATCCAGCACCTGCAGCTCTGGAGGGCAGAGAGGATCCACCAGAAGCCTTGTTGACATTAACTGGTGTGACTCAATCAGATTCACCAGGGATTCCATGACCTGGCCCTTCCCAGAGCACATTTCACTGCAGATGGGAGAAGAACCAGGCTGTCTCTTCTATTTACTGGAAAGACTCTTGGCCACTCAATTAAAAGGAGACCTTTTTTGACTTCACAGCAGGGACTGAAGACAATAACAACAAAGTACAAAATCCAACCCTATTTCTGAAGCAAAAAAAGAACAAATAAGGCCGGGAATTCCATGTGCTTTCTGAGCAGAAATGGAACAGCTGCATCTCTCCCTTCTGCCTAATGCAAGATGATTAATGAACAGATTGAAAGGATTGTGTATGTCATGTCAAAATTTGGGGATTATAATAGGCAAAGATTGAACTACCATAATGGACCCTCAATCAAATTATAGCAGTTTAACAATAAATTGTGCTTTTTGGTATCTCTGATCCTCTCAAACTTTGTAAAGTCTCATTATCTCAAAATAAACCTTTCAAAAAGCTCAGCAGAATGACAAAATGCCCAAATTCAAACACACACTTTGGAAGCATACTTTTCATATAGATATTTTTCTCATTGTTAGATTATTTCTTTTTCCAATTAAACTCCAACCTGTAATTCCATCTGCTATACAACTTCATGAACACATCTGTATTTCATTCCAGATAGACAAAATACTACACCATAAAAATAGAAATAGGTGGGAACAGGCAACAAAAATAATCAAACCAAACCAAAGAACAAGCCAGATTTGTACAGACACCAGATAAGAATGAGGAAAAAATGCTGTTTGTACTGAACAATTGTGCCAGTTTTAGAGAGAAGACTACGCAGAAGGGGTCTTGTGAAACCCAGTCTAAATCTGTGGTTTGCAGTCCTGTCTTGTGCTTTAAGTGAAACCCAACAGCATTTTCTCCATAGAGATTTATTCATCTTTGGGTTTCATTTTCCTGCTTCTTTCTTGATTTCTTTTTTCCTTTATAATTTTTTTTTTATTTTTAAAAATATTTTTATTTTTTTTATTTCCTTGTGGAACAGCTGGATTTGTGTTAAGTAATAATTCTTCTCCTTGCTGTTCAAAAAAAAAATATGTCATACTCCATTCATGTCCAATTCTTTCTGGTCACAAATTTTTTGTTTGCTTTGACAAAGCAGTGAGGGAGAATGTTACAATCCCCACAGTCTGGTGGAAAGGAAATGGAGAGGATTCCCCTCATTTTACTCCCAGTAAAGCAAGATCCCTGTAAATATTTCCTAACCAAACTATGAGTCCCAGTATTTGGGGGCTTGGTGCTTTTTTTTTTTTTTTTTCTAATTCCAGTCCATGGGAGCAGTGGGGACACTGGAAAGGACTGCTCTCACATTTGTGTCCTCACATTTCTGGCAGCAGGATCAAGCTGTGAGGCTCCTGGAAAGGTTTCCCTGGGAATAAACAGTTGAGAGGTCTTGTCCATCTCAACAGCCCTCTGTGATTCTCCTCCCCACACCAAAAAGATTCNTTAGATTATTTCTTTTTCCAATTAAACTCCAACCTGTAATTCCATCTGCTATACAACTTCATGAACACATCTGTATTTCATTCCAGATAGACAAAATACTACACCATAAAAATAGAAATAGGTGGGAACAGGCAACAAAAATAATCAAACCAAACCAAAGAACAAGCCAGATTTGTACAGACACCAGATAAGAATGAGGAAAAAATGCTGTTTGTACTGAACAATTGTGCCAGTTTTAGAGAGAAGACTACGCAGAAGGGGTCTTGTGAAACCCAGTCTAAATCTGTGGTTTGCAGTCCTGTCTTGTGCTTTAAGTGAAACCCAACAGCATTTTCTCCATAGAGATTTATTCATCTTTGGGTTTCATTTTCCTGCTTCTTTCTTGATTTCTTTTTTCCTTTTCCAGTCCATGGGAGCAGTGGGGACACTGGAAAGGACTGCTCTCACATTTGTGTCCTCACATTTCTGGCAGCAGGATCAAGCTGTGAGGCTCCTGGAAAGGTTTCCCTGGGAATAAACAGTTGAGAGGTCTTGTCCATCTCAACAGCCCTCTGTGATTCTCCTCCCCACACCAAAAAGATTCTGCCAGAATTTCTGTGCCAGATGTTGGTCTTTGTGGCATTCCTGGCTCATCACAGGGTCCAAGGACATTTTCCACCATGTGAGCACAGGGTAAATCCTTCCTCACTTTGCCAGGAGCTCCCACATTCCTCACCCCTTCCATTGCCGGAGCACAAGGAACTGTGTGGATCAGAATGATGCACATGACCAAAAAATGAGGGGTTTTCACTTGCCAGGAGATTTGTGCTCTGACCATGGGAATGTGGCTTGAGGTATCCAAGGTGATCCTCAGATCCTCCGTTCCAGCCATTACTGAAGGAGATGCATCCCACGTGCCTTGGCCAAGTGGCAAATTGTCCTGGGGAGCTCCTTGTCTCTCTCCACTCTGACAGAAAGGACCTGGATTAGTGACTCCGGGTCAGTGGCTGCCATTAGATGGACAATTCTTCAATGAATGTAGTCCCATGGCTCAGGGAAGTGCCACATTCCAATTATTTCAAAGAATGGAGCCTCTCTTCACCCAAATGGAAAGAGATGAACATATTTTTCCTTCATCAGTCCTAACAGCCCCTCTTTGTCTGCTCCCTCTCCACCTCCTGCCAAATTCAGTGTTGAGATCAGACAAACCAAAATTGAAAGATCAGGACTGCAAATAATTTTCTTTCAATTTTGCTGTTTGATTCCAGTTACAAACAGGCTGTATTTGGGGAAAAGAAAAAAAGCAAATTCATGTTTGACAATTCTGGTGTCTATCTCACATCTCAAAAACATCACTTCAATGGAAAAAGAACAGAAATAATAACCATTCACTCATGAACACAATATCGATTCCAGTGTACAGGAAAATAGGATCCAGACAGGATTTTACAACTAAGAAGGGAACGTTACAATAAAGATTATGACATTTTATGAATATTCGTGTTATAGCTTTGAGCTTTATTGCAAAGCAAAAAATATATATTTGTATATATATATATATATTTTTATCTACATATCACCTCTGACATTGTGTACAACACCAAATCACAAGAAATCAAAGAAATCATAGTGAGGTAGATACAAAACAAAGGGATGTTGAAGAATCCAGCTGCTAAATTTGGCTTAACGCAACTGTCATTAACATCTGTATATCCACCACAGCAGTGAGCTTTGATTCACAGCTTGATCAATGGATCCTACTAACATTGATATTGATATTAGAGCCCATTTAGGAATGACACCATCTGGGGAACGGGGAGGGAAATAAATCAGAAGTGTTTCCTACAAACCAGTCGTCTCTGAGGGAAAATTTTCCATTGATTTTTCATGACTTTTAATGTTGATAAAACAGCTCTGAGAAGTAGCCTGTGATCTAGGGGTACTGGTAGTGCCTGAGGGCAAAGAGGGAGGACTCTCTAGCAGGGGAACCTACTGGGGCTGAACAGAAGCAAAAGCAAAATAAACTGTTCTCCCTTCCATTTAGAGGGCCGAGAGGAAGCAGCACACCCCGGCAATGCTGGAGGCTGCATCCACAAACGTGTGCTCGGGGAATATCGACTCGGATGTGTTGATGACGGCCAACCAAACAAGGCTTCAGCAGAAGGGCAGCCCCTGGATGGATCCTGCTGCTCTTTTCAGGCGACAGCAGATATGTGGCAAGAAAATCGGTACCACTGAAGTGACCGGTGCTGGTGGGACCGGTGCTGGCACCCGGTGGGGTCTGGCTGCTTGCTCTGCATTCCCACAAGGAGACTCGTTAAGGCACCTGGATGACTGGGGCTCTATGGATAATTGTCAGCACAATATCCCGAGAGGGATTTGGGATAGCCTTGAGTGTTTAAGTTTAGTCTGTCAACCCAGGACAACATGTGCCTGGTGCTTCCTTCCACAGGTGGAAAGACACGGACATGAGAAGCTGTGGGTTTAATGTTAGCCAGAGGAAGCCAGGCTGGATCCAGATAAACATTTCCAATGTGTTTCCAGCACAGGGATGGTTGGTACAAGTTCTTTAGGCCATTGGACCACCTTCACCCATGAGGTGGAACATGCAGCAAAGGATGGACCTGGTACCCTCATATCATTCAGGAGCCATGAATTATCAGGAATGTAAGGAACCCTCAGTGCTTTATGTCCAACACAGACAAAAGCAAGTTGGATTTTCCAGACTAGGAAGCCCCTTTGCGGCTGCTCAAGAGACTGCTAATCTTCTTGCAAAGGTTGGAAGTGGCACCCTGGAAGAAGCACGATTCCCCAGCTGTCCTGCAAACAGTGGCAATGAGAGCTTTATCCTCCTGTCATTTACAATGTCATGGCTGGATTAAAGAAAATTAGGAGAATTGACCAGAACAAATTGCAAACGAGCAGGAGGAGAAACCAGTGTGCCTGTTACCAGCTCGCTGTGTGAATTGAACAAGTCACTGTTGGAGAATGACCTTACCCTTTAGGAAAACACACAGAAGGTTATTGCTTGTGCATTCATTTCCACCAGATTTTTTGGGAACCCTTACAATGACCAGAAGGTGGTCACAGAAAGTGAGTAGCACTTAAGAAAATCAAATTCCCCCATTTCTTGAGCGGGTCCCACACTGAATTGCAGCCTGATATCTTTAGTCCTGGGAGGGGAATGCCTGATGTGGATGTGCCACTTTGGCAGGTGCTGCAAAGCCAAATTCCTGACTCCAGGGCTGTGTTGAAGGAGATAATTTTGAATATTCATTAGCAGAGTACAAAATTCTCATGAGAAGCCATGGTGGGAAGTGTCTTGGAAGCCTGGCAAATCTTGCCCGCTTTGGATGGGGTTCAGCTCCCCTAAACATAACCAAATAACGGCCACACAACAGACCCAAAATCAGCTGGGATGAATCCTTTCCTGGCAGTCCTCCTTGAGTATGGAATGGACCTTGATAACTTATGGGATTCTGGCTAAATTAGAGGATTGGATCCCATGCTCCTAGATAAAGAACTTTGGGCAAGTATCCCCACCTGGGAGGTGGGGGGAGATGTCGAGAAATACACCCTCTCTTAAGGTCTGGAAGCTGGAAGTGATTTATGCTTGTCCACAAAGTGAATTTCTCCTGTTCTTTCCCAAAGACATTGCTAAAGATTTGGGTTTTCATGCCACCAAAAAAGCCATTTGGAACTGAAGCAGAATTCTGCTTTTATTGTGACTCTAAAGGGTGCCTTGCTTTGCTTTGTGTTTGGGTAACACAAAAAGGAAAAAATGTATTGCCAAGCATCTTCCATACATTTCCTCCCCCTAACAGATTTTCTCAGTGAGTCATGGAACAAGCAGCCTTTGCAAGATTCTTTAAAAAATGGATTGTATGAACTCAAAAGATTTTAGCTGCAGGGTTAGAGATTGAGTCAAACTTGCCTTCTAGGTTCCTCTGCTCACTGAATTTAGCAATTAGGAAAGTATCCTAATTTTTTTTCTTAAAACTTTTGCAGAAATTGGGGCAGAGGATGACTCCACTTGGCCTCTCAGCACTGCATTTTCAGGGATGGAAATTCTAACTTAAAGCGAGCCGGGGGAAAAAATGCTTTCTTTGAAAAATACTGATTAATCATTAAATTAATCATTAATAATCATTAACACAGACTGCAGATGCCAGCATCCAGCCTTTCAACCACGGTTGTTTTCAGGTAAATGTGGCAGTAGCTTGAGCAGGAAGACTCACATGAAGTTCTTGGTGAGGAGCTGAATGCAAAAGATTGGCTGGAAGAAGCACCTGTGATACCACAGAATGATGTGGACACTTCTGTTCCCACTGATACATGGAAGAGATGCCATAAGTCCATTCCCTTCCTCCTTCCCACTTTTACCAGCTTCAGAAAGGGATCTTTTGGTATCTACAGCTGTTCCTTGGTCACTTGGAAGAGCTTCACTAATTTAGGTGTCCAGTGAGTCGGAAATGGGGTTTCATCTCTCCCACCCCAAGAAACTCAAGGTCACAGAATCACTGAACCACAGAATATCTCAAGTTGGAAGGCATCCATAAGGATCCAGCCCCTGGGGTCCGTGGGTCGTATATGGGATAAGAATGGGTTGACAGCAGCAATCCAGGATTTTACCCTCGGCCAAGCTGTGGCTCAGGAGAGTCTGATAAAAAGAGTGGAAGAGTGTCACCATGGTGGGCCATGGCTCCCAAGGACGGGGAAGCCTTGAGTGGAAGGAAGGAGAAGCACAGCAGGAAGATAAAAATGAGGCGATGAAGGTCAAAGGAAGCAGCAGTGAGCTTCCTGAACAGAAGAGAGCTGGAGGACAAGGGGCAGGTTGGTGAAGAACTCACCGTAAACTGGCCCGAATCGCCTCCCGTCGGCACGGAGAGGGACCCCGCGGGATGTGCCGAGGAGGACCGTGAGTGCAAAGTGCTTAAAGGCTTGGTCAGCATTGGCAACCCCCGTGTGACAGGCACAGAGAGGTGGGAGCGAGGTGCTTGAAGCTGCAGGGGAGCCGGTGGTGGGCGGGGGACAGGGCAGCCACCTCTGGTGGCCACGTAGTTTCCTGAGCTCATCACTGGACGACCCTGTTTCCTCACCAAAGCTCTCTCCGTGGCAAACTGGGGTGGGGAAAGAAAAGTTATAAACACTGAATTTCCCCCCACCAGGAATATTCACTGTGAATAACGGGGCAATTTTCTACCTTTCACCTAAGGACAGGGGGAATTTTTTTTCCCAGTAGAGCCAGGCTATTTATTACAGCTTAAGGAACTACAAAACCTCTATTTGGGTGGTGTAGATGGGCACGATCCTGGGTTTGGATGTGTGTCTATATTATACACACCCTCACGTGGACATAGGCTATTATATATTTCTATAATATATAATATAGTATATAATACACACACACACGCACACACGTGAGATACTCGAACACCTGAACTCCTGTTAAGTCATGGAATCAAAAGGCTCTTTTTTGAGGCTCGGGGGACACTCACTACATTTTCTATATAGACAACTTTGTACATACAAGTCGTAAAGTGCGTTAAAAAGCGCGTAAAATTTTCTATGTAGAAAACTATGTACATATAGCACACACATGTACTAAAACACTTGGAGTTAAGCCAAATTTCACCTTCATCTTCACATCCCCAATACCTACAATACAAAAACGGAATTTAAAAAAAAAATACATAAGGAAACAATTAATAATAATAATAAAAAAAATTTCTAAAACCCGAGAGAGAGAAATGAATCAAGAAAGAAAATCAAACCCAAAAAACAGTCAACAGAAGCCTGGCACATGTAGAAAACATTGATTCACTTAGAGAACATAAAGAGGGTCATGTCCGAACCTCCTTTTTCTTAAAAACAAAACCAAACCCCTTTTGTTTGTCTGTTTGTTAGCTCTTATTGTTTGAGAAAAGTCACAGTAGCACTCTCACCTTGAACCAGAGTTTGGAACTTTTTGTGTTTCTTTGTACAAAAGAAAAAACGGTTTAGGTTATGGAAAATAGTTGGGAAATTTGAGGTTGGAGAGAGGAGATAGAGAGAGAAACTGGAAGATTGCATAGTTGTGAACAGTGGCTTCTCATCAAGGTGAAAAAGTGCATCATCTGATAAAATAGCATTTGATTATTATTCTTTTTTGTTCGGTTCCATACTTTTTTTTTCCTCAGTCAACTGTACATGTCACACATGAAAAGGTATTTACAGCACACACACATGCTAACATTAAACATCTGACACTGAAACAGCCATTCTTTAAAGGTTCCATCAGAGTTTGTTCCATGCAAATTTGTATTCTTTTTAAATACATTTTTTGCTACATCCTAAGACCACAGACTTGTCTAAGCCCATCTCATGTAATTTTGATCATTAGCAACACAAAAAGGGGAAAAGCACCAGAATGGCTCGGTTTGATCACCAAACCTCTGCTTTGACTTCTTTCTGTTGTTAATTTTCATTCCTTCATTCACTGCTGGTTGTTTGCTTTTGAGATTTTTTTTTCTATTTTTCTTGCTATTTGTTTACATTAATTTTCCAGAGATGGGAAAAAACAATTAACTTTTTTTTTTTAATAGGTGTTCTTGAGGTAAGAGTTATGCTCAGCACCTGGGGCAGGCAGCAAAGCTTTCAAAAGCATTTGAGTAATGAGGTGTGAGGCCAAACACTGCCACCAACATTGTAAACTAACAATGAAACAAAACAAAACAAATAAAATTGGGATGAATATTCCAGGTTTCTGTCCCAGCTAAACCTCCCACCCTCTTTCCAACCCTCTGTCCATTTCCCAAAAATCACAAATGGAATGAAAAGGAAATAAGAGCAACTTGGCACATTCCCTCTTGCACCAGCCAAACAAAAAAAGACAGGTGTTGTACATTGAAAAAGATACTTCAAAAGCTTTTCACGCTTGCTGCCTGTCACAAGTGCATTTTAATATATGTCTGATCATTTACATTTATATAGGAAAGTCATATTTGTTACACTTTATACAGGATCACTTCATTTTTGTCCTTTTTTAACCTTTTCACTTTTTTTTTTTGTCTTTTGGATAATGAGTTGGTTATAACAATCTACAGTAAGGCTGCACAGGAAGAATACTGTGTGTTTTATTTTTTTTTATCTCTAAGAACGAAAGTATATAAAATGAGGTTTGATTCTAGCACCTTTTACAGTATTATTGGTGTTGTTCCCTTTAGGAAAAAAAATACCTTCACTCCACATCTGTTCTATCAGCTCTCTCTAGTTCCAGCAATACTTCAAAGGTAACAATAAGGGGATGATTGACCCAACCCAGCAGTCCTTTGACAAAAAAACCTCTCCCCCCTGAAGTCAGGCAGAACTGCTTGTGTGAGCAAAGCCTTTGCCAGCTTCCCTCCTGCCTGCCAGCGAGGGCTGGGGCAGCAGCTCGCTCGGAGCAGCACGGAAAACTGAGCATCCAAAGAGGAAAAAAATATGCCGAAGGGCAGCTGAGATGGAGAGGCTCGACAGAGGATGGTTTTGCTCGGGGTGGGGGAGTAACACCGCTTGCCACAAGGTGCAAAGGAAAAGCAAGGATGCTGCCCTGGGATGCTGCCCCACCGACCCCATCATCCTCCTTCCATGGCAAGGGGAGGCCACCCCATCCCATGTCAGGAGGAAAATGTGGCCTCGTGGCATCCGCTGGGGAGGTTTGGAGAAATTTTGAGCCATTTCTATGATGTGAAACAGTATCTTTTGCTGAGAGCATTTCTGGGAGTTGGGAGAGGAGAAGGAAGCTGGAAAAGAAAAACCCATGGGAAAGAGAAGCTCCTTGCCAGGGTTGTAACGCTTTACAGGACGTTGAGCTGTTGATTTCACTCGAGCAGTGTTAATCCTGCAGAGGAATGGTCCATTCCCCAGACAGCGGCATCAGAACCTCACTTATATATATATAATTATAACTATAGCAATATATCTATCTATCTATATTTATATAAGTATACATTAAAGTCTGTTACTGCACTGGCACCTAATACAGAGGAAAAGTACTGGCATTGCTGCTGGATGCAAGTGGTTGCCTTGACTGAAGTCCTGTGAAGGGTGAGCACCACAAGAAAAGGCACCACGAGGCTTTGAGAGTTGAAATGTTGCTGACCTAACATAGCCATCATCAACAAAAATAAAGAGCTTGGTGGAGTTAATGAGGGCAGGTGGGGCCAGGCTGAATTCTGGCTTTGCTGATGACAGAAAAAACAGGGTTTTCCCAGAAAAAAAAAACCTGGGGTTTATGCAGGGCGGCTGATGGTGAAATTGAGACCAGAGTTTGGTCTTTTAAGGGGCATGTTGATTTTGCGAGCTCTTAGGTAGCACTTCAGATACTTCTTAACAGCCTTCCTAAATTCAAACAGCCTGATTGTGCCACGTTCAACACTCCTGCACTGAAGGAAGAAAAGCAGGATTGAACTTTGAGCACTCAAGGAATAATCTAAAACAAAGAGGGCACAGCCTGCCATCGGCTGCCTCCCAGGATGTGCTGGATGCCTTCAGCTCCCACTAAATGAGGGGGAGTCGAAGGCGCTCAGCGAGTCTGATCTCATCCCTCTGCAGAGCCCTGCCCTGAATATCTCAATCTGTCACTCCCTGGGAGCCCAGAGAATAAATTGTCCTGGACAGAGGCTACAACTTTGATAGGTTGACAGAAGTCCTGCCAGGCTGAGGCAGAAATGAAACCCTCACCCATCTGGTTTTCTGAGGTCCTAGCCTGTGCTTCTCATTCCCTCCTTACTCAATCAACATTTCCACTGCACTAAACTTTTGTGTTGGCCCTTGCTCTGTTTCTTCTGCTCATACACTCACACTCAAGCACGTTGCCCTCTAAGATGTAGAAAGGAGAGGAAGAGCTGGGGATAAGCTCTGAACACATCCTCAGAGCCCTCCTGTGAAATAAGAAGTTGCAGCAGACACTGCCCATCACCAACGGGCTCCCCATGCGTAAGGTCATTGTTTGGTGCAAAAGAACAGACTCGCAGGCACTCTATGCCAAGTTAAGAGCACAGGTTTTGCATCATGTTGACACCTGTCAGCCCATCCCATCTGAAAATCCCAAACTCCTCTGACAGCTACTGACAAGCAGCCTGCCCCCGCTGTCGGTGGCATTGCGCCGAGTCAAGGACGACACCGACAAGTTTGGAGGAAATTTGCTCACTGGAACTGCCCCCGGCCACTTCTGGCCAGCTCAGAGCAGGGGTTGGTGGCAGCCCCATGTCACCCAAGCACTGTGTGTGTGGCCTGCTGGCAGAAGCCAGGAATGGTGTTGGGACACCGTTGTGGGGGACAAATAGAGTTGCCTGCAGCAGGACTTGATGCAGTTTTCCTTGGTCATTGAGATCAACTTTTGGACGTCTAATTTGGATCCCAGTCTTTCTAGAATCTCAGGAAGGCTGGCTCAGGTGCAGAAATAACCTAGGAAGGAGCCAGCTTCTTCCAGATGAACTGAAAATCCTTGATCCTAACTTGGATGGATGGGCATCTTCACCTGCAAGCCATGTTGGGTCAGAATGGCACTGGAAGGACAACTTCAGATGAAGGACCTGGGTTCAGAATGGGCAGAGTTTGGTTTATAAGGCAAATTCAAGGCATGGGCATGACTAAGTTTCAAGTTTAGTTAACAAAAAATGTACTTTTTACTAGGAAAGCTTAGGCCATTATTCCTGCCTGATGCACCAGATTGAGAGGATCTGGGGTGAGCAGAATTCTTCTTTGGAATTTTTTCAGCCAGACAGGATTTGAAATGGGAGAATAAGACATAGGGATGCCTGTGGCATGAACTCTTGGGAATGCACCTGACAACCCATGTGCTCTTTCCATCTCTGCTGTCAACAACCCCATGGCCCAACAGGACTGTGCTAAATCCCCAGATTCTCAGTTGACTTCCCCAAATGCTTTCCATAGGGAGAATGGGACATTTCAGGGGAAGGAGAAAAACACTTCCCAAAATCTTTTTGTGACATTTCAGATCAACCTGCCTGTTTGTGCATGCTGAGCCACGTGGGGACAGGGGGAAGGGGACATGGTTGATTTGTCCTGCTCTGCCCACCACCACCATGGTCCCACAGCACTTTTGATGTTAATGTCTGGAAGCACTTCATCAACATTGTCTAAATAATCCTCCCATCACCCTTGTCAGGGAACTTTTTCCTCTGCCAGGTTACAGATGAAACAAAGAGTAAAAAACCCCCAAAACCCCCAGGTGTCCTGCTCTAACAGTTTATTTTTACCACTTTGTAGTGATTGGGGAATTTGTTGAATTTCCTTGAACAATGTTCATCTGAGGAATCAAATGCAAGAGTGTTTTCCAGGTTTTGAGTGTGAACAAGTTCCAGTAGTGATTAGTCGAATTTCAATGTTTATGGGAAAAGTGGCACTTCTGCAATAGAAGTATTTAAATTGTGCTATTCTCTGTGGCTGTGCCAATTTTCCAGTACTATCAAAATTCACTAATCAGAAATGCTCCTAGGACAACATTTGAGAAATTTGAGAGATTTCTGTGGACTTTTAGGTTTCCTTTCAGTCGGAAGAGCTTTGCAAGAAGTAGGACTGACGAAGATCTTTACATGCACATTGCAACACCTGGGATAAGCATGGCAGAGATACAGGGATGGAGGTGGCAACAGACTGACCATTCCTTAGCACATGTCCTAGAAAACAGGCCAGTGGCACTAAGGGAACATCTTACACCTGCCAGCTTTGGTTTTCCCAAACCAACAGCCTTGGCTTTCCCAACCAACAGCCCATGGCAGAGATGGAGAGAGAATGTGGATCTTCAGGCACCATGATTTTCAAAATAAATCCAAAAATATTCACACCACAGGAATGGCATTTCCTTGTGATCAGAAAGTCATTCAAAGCCTCCAAAATATAGAGCCTGTGATAATCCTGGTTTTAGGGGAACAACTCCCCTGTGGAGCATTCTGTCAGATTCCCAAGAACATCTCTATTAGCCTGGAACAAGGAACACACAGTAAACCAGGCAACAATCTCACCCCACCTCTTATCTCGTACTGGTTTTGTACTGGGTGGCCACATCAGCTTTAGTGGAATGGTCTGAACTTGGCCCAGTGACAGGAGTCACCAGACTGAGATGTGATATAGTCCTTCCCTGAGTAAATAAAACACTTTTAAAACTAATTCCCATTCCTCATTGGGACAGAAGGCTGGAATGGTAAAAGTTTGCAGAGCAGAAACAGTAGCCAGAAGCATTGTTTTTTCTGATAGGAAAATATAAACCCCTCAAGTTTTAGATCCATTTTGGGAGGGGGCACTTTTTGTGGAAAATGGAAAACTTTGATGTTCAAAGAAAAACTTCTCCCTCTCACTCTCCCTACACAGAAAAGATGGGAGATAAAGGGATTTGGCTGTGATACCTATTTAGACACTCCTTCAGAAAACACACATCACAGCTCTCCTTCAAATAACAGCAATTACATCCAATTTAAGGCTCATTTAATTGCTCGAGTAGTTCTGGGAAATCTGTGGAAAAGTGTGAAGCAGTTCACTTTCCCTACTACTTATCCATCATGAATTTATTGACTGATACCCAGATTTCAATAATTATTGAAAATAAACAGTTTATATGGGAATGGTGTGAAACTGAAGTAATTTGAGGGAACACTTGGTCTCTGGTTTCTCCCAGGGTGTCAGCTCATAAAATCACAGAATATCCTGAGTTGGAAGGGACCCACAAGGATCATGGAAGTCCAACTCCTGGCCCTGCATGGGACAGCCCCAAGAATCACACAGTGGAAGTGAAGAGGCTTCAGCTTCAGGCTACTGAAATTGCTGTGGGCGTGTGTCCCCTGTGTACTCATGTGCCCTCAGAAACTGAAACCAACCCCTCAAGTGAACAGATTGCAGGTGTAATCAGCTGGCATTTGTCCTGGATCTTCCCTAGTTAGGAAGGAACAGTGTTTGCTTTTAGAGTGCAAGAAGGGGAGGAAAGGCGGGGGCGGTGTGCAGGTGGCGTTCAGCTGGGGCTGAGGGGAGGAGGTTCTGGCACTGGCAGCGAGTTTTATTGGTAAATACAGCTAGAAAGGAAAATATGAGCTGCTTGTCCTTGTGACTGATGAACGGGAATGACATCTGGAGGCAAAACAATAATCATTCCCTTCATGTGGCATTTGGCATTTGAATTTTAAGGGCTTGAAATCAGATTTGGAGGGTTTAGTCCCTGCAAAGGAGGGCCCCGTTTGCTGCGTGCATTGACAGGGCTGTTCTCTTTGCAGTGCTGATACTGGTGAAAGGAGAAATCGTCTCTTCCTCAGCTAAAGCCCGGGACTACAAAGCCCCCATAGAGATCAGGGGTAGGCTACTGATCTGATGGCTCCTCTTGGAAAGATCCTCCTGTTTTTGCCCAAGTTTTGCCTGGGTTTTGACAAACTCTACAAGCTCAAACATTATTGTCACAGGTGAAGAAAAAGACCAGTAGAGCCCCATTTGGGCTCCCCGACACCAGTAGAAATTACTGTTTTTAGCATAGATAGAGTAAGGAGACACCTAGCCATCAGTGGAGCTCTACTGATTCATCCTGACGCTGCATTTGGTCCTCATGTTTGGTCTGCGTTTGGCTTCCAAATTTCTTAAGAAGTGGAAGATCAGGTGGGACAGTATTTCCTCAGGACCTTAAGCTTCTGATGGCCTTTTAATTTAAAAAAAAAAAAAAAAAAAAAGCCCATACAAGGAATGTTTATTTCAAGCTTACTTGCAAATCCCAAATTGCTAGCACCTCTCACCAGGGACGACCTTCCTCATCTCGAAAAAGCCCTTTGGAATTCACAATGTGTTCATATATATTAAAACATATATACTGCTGCAGTAACATGGCATGTATGCTCACCTATATTTCCACGGGACTGGGGATATAGACTCAGACATACATGTTGATTAGTCCCTTTAATCCTGAAAATTCATAGGCACCCACATCACTTCAGGCTTCATATATAGTAGGAGGAATTCTCTCTCTTCGTGCTTTTTTACTGTTGCTGCTGAAGCGGGTCATACAGAAACAATTGGGTGCAAGTACAGCCAGGTGGTTTCCCTGTTAAACAGCACAACTTCAGGAGAATTAAAGGGTGGTTTATCAATAAAGTGAACTTTTGTCTTTTTTTTTTTTAATATATATATATATATATATAATGCCCTCAGTACCTTATAGGCTATATCCTATTTAATTCCACGAGGTGGGCGACAACGAGCTTTGAAAGCAGTCTGCACCTACATCTTTTTGCTCTACCAGATAGATGTGAGACTTTAGTTGCTTTCAAAACCACACTTGCCCTCTCTCAGCCCTCTCAGTCCATCCCTGTTCAAGACACTGATGTGTGGTGCTTTTTAGGACAAAGAGGGAGTATCTGTTTGTTGGCCAGCATTTGGTTGGGTCAAACAAAGCAGTTAGCATAGCACCGAAGGAGTTACATTGCTGTTTTTTTCCCAACTTCAATCTTTTTTTAATTTTTTTTTTTTTTTTTTTGGAACAGAAGCAGTAAAAAGAACCCAGAAGCACCGAGCTGAGTGCTTAAAACAGGGCAAAGAAACGGCTGGGGAGAAGGATGGGGGAGGAGTAGACCCAAAGCCGATGCAGATGAGCGACAGCCCATCTGCAGGAGTGGGGCTTCTAAATTTGCTCTGCCCCAGCAGGAAGATGTGCAGCTGCCTGGAAATTCAGGTGGAAGAACCTGGCCCCTGTAGCCAGAAGATTTTGACCTCCCTCCTCAGGGTGGATAGGAGAAGGGACAGGGAAGGTACGTGGCAGATCAAGACAGAGCTTCCTTCTTGCTTCGTGCAAGGCAAGTCTTGGGCTAGAGAAGACAACGGCCACCTAAAACACCCCCCAGTGATCCCAAACAGGCCAAACTCCACAGTCCTTACTCAGGAGAAAAAAGGAGACCCAACAGTGAAACCCAGGAGTTTTGCCTGAGTAAGGAGTGCGTGAGCAGACTTCACAAATCTTCTCTAAAAGGGAGCAGGGACTCCTGCCTGGCATTGCATTCCCACAAGAGACATCATATAATGGTCAGGACACTTAGACAATAAAAACACAAAAAACACTGCTAAACCCCAGGTTTTTCCCCCTTCAGAGTCATCTGACCAGTGGTGACATTTGGAGCAACGAACTGGATCCCTTCCCTCATTCTAAAGAAAATTATCCCGGCTTTCACCCGAGTGGTTTGGGGCTCAACCAGGGATGAATCCACCTCGATGGACATGGAACCAACAGCCAAAACTCCCACAGGTGGCAAGGGAAGTTTTGCCTGTGGGAGGATGGTGAAGGCAGCCTGGTCTGGTCTCTCTAGATGTGGCACAATTTTTTTTCTCCAGGAAAGCAGGGACTTTGGGAAGAGTTGCGTGGGAGCAGCATTGGGTCTATTTTAACCTTTCACATCCCACCTTCACCCTTCAAGTAAGGAAACAGTTCAAAAACCAAAGGAAAAAAAAAAGAAAGAAAGCTACTGTACAAACAAGTAAACTGCAATTATTGTGCTGTCTTAGGCAGTCAAGGAACTTAAAAGGCAAAAACAGAAAAAAAAAAAAGATATTTTTTCAGTTGAGACACTAGTTTTCCCATGCCTACAAGAGTCCTCAGCATTACCAGCCTCCCAAATAAGGTCCAGGCTATTCCAAAACAGCGTGAGCAAATTTTTCACTGTATTCAGATGGAAGCTGATGATTGAAAGATTAGTGCACATTTAACCGTGGCTGATGAGAGCAACTTTTAAAGAAATTCAAGTATTCATCAGTAATCTGTTCGGTTCAGAAATACTTTTGTCATCTTTAGTTTCAAGTTTTCAGAAACAGCAAGGAAAAGGGAAAGGTCACCTGTTGTGTAAGAAAATAATATTGCAAATAGTGCTGTTATATTTGACCAGGAAAGCAAGGCTGTTCAGTTGGCGCACAACAATTTTCTCCATTCCTTGCTTTTGGGGAGAGAAAAGACTTCAAATCACTTTCTCAAGATATGCATCAGCAGGTTTTCCTCCTGCATGTTGTAACCCACCCCTTCACTGCTCATCCCCCACAACAGCACAAACCCAGCAAGAATGAAATTTTCACGGCGCACTTCCAGCACCTCTCACACGCATTAACTTAAGCCTCACAACACCCCTGTGAGGTAGGTAAATATTATTATACCCATGTACAGATGGGTAAACTGTAGGCACAGAAAGGTTAAATGACTTGCCCAAGGTTACACAGCAACTTCGTGGCAGACCTGGGGTCGAAACCCAGGAGTACTGTCACCCAAAAATCTGCAATGACTTTTAGACCGTGGCCACTTTCTACGCTCACTGTAAGAGACCATCTGACAAACCCAACATTGCACAAATCCAATTAACTCCGCGGATTACAAAGTGCCTGGCTTTCAAACAGTTGCCTTGCTGCATGTGTCCCAAAGGAGTGGGGAGGGCACAGGAAGGTTTATGCTCTCAAACAGTTTTTTTTCCCTGTTTGCAGGACTCGGTTTTGGTTTGGTTTGGTTTTTAGGTTTTTAATATACGACATGAAATGATATCCACATTATTTTATCAACAACATCACTTTCCAATTGGGTTCTGTGCATGTCTGAATATACACTGAGGTCCAGATGGTTTATGCAGATTTAATTGTCACCAATTGCCTCCCTCCTTATCAGCAAAGAGCCAATGGAACATATGCAGCGATCTGTCATCTCATTTTCCCATTTTTCTCATTATCCCACTGTCTGAGCTTCAAGTAAGGAACAAGGGTTGAACACAGGCAAAATCCAGCACAACAGGAAGGCTCCTCCCTTTCTTCACATCCCACCTCAACAGGAAAGAGTCACCACACCGTTATTCCCAAGTTCAAACACAACAGAACAATGAAGCGATTCTGAACATGCTCATGGAGAATTAAGTGGATTGCAACAATCTCTAGTGGTACCCAAAGGTCTGGAAATGCGTTCTGCACACAGTGAAAGGTTTGCCCACGTCTATTTGGGATAGCCTCAAGTCCTCCTCGTTCAAACCAGGCTGAGATTCTCTGCACCAGAATACACCTGAGCTCCAAGGAAAAATAAAACCAGCAATCATAACCCTGGGAAAGCACCATCCCCAAAGCCCCCAGGGCTTGAGACAACTGCCAAAAGAACAGCATGCAAGCTCCAGCAAGCAAAGGGTCCACAGCGGAGTTCACATCATCCCTACCGTCCTACATCAGCCACCTCAGCTTTTGTGGGGATTGGCATAGACCTTATTTTGTCATGGTTATTTGGGTTTTTGTTTTCTGGTGGGTTTTCTTTTGCAGGACCACATTTGATCTGAACAGAACCCAGAGAAAAGCAAACCCAGTAAAAGAAGGAAAAATCCCAGGAAAGCCTGTCTCCACAATTTTCCGCTGACTCCGGCAGCTTCCAAGTTGTCTCCTGCCCAAGCTGCCCAGCAAGCAGGCACTAAAAGGTTTTGCAAATGCACAGTAGTAAGTTTTCCTTTTCAAAGCACCTCTGAGCTTCAATGAAATCATGCTGGACTAACCTCAGACCACATTTTCTTCAGGAGGATTAGTCATGCTGCAGGTGTGCAGGTGATAGGTGTGACATGCAGGGGCCAATGGTGGGATAAATTGTGAAGTGAATCTTGTGTGTACAAAAATATATCTGAAGAGCATGGGGTGACTGCACTTTGAAAGTCAACAGCAATGCTCCCCTCGTGAGTCAGGTTTTAGCAGACCATTCGCTAAAGCCTGGAATTAATTTTGCCCTGTTTCATCCAGTCAGCTTTAAATAAAAATACATGCAGATGACTGCTGACTTTTGGCAGGTGCACAAAAGGACAGGGTGAAGCACAGAATTAGCTCCAATCCCAAACAGTGAAAATATATATATTTACACTTGAAATGGGTGTCTCACTTGCACTTTCCACTGGTAATTATTCACCATTGGCTCCTTTTCTTCAGTTCGGGTTGGATTTGCTGCAGATGAAAAATGCCTCCCGTGGGTGGCAAAGCATGACAAGGGCATGGGCAGGGACCTTGTAATTCCTGTTTCCACTGTTGATTTGGTCTGGTCTGATTGATTCCTGTCTCCAAATTAGCTGCCTATGGATGTGTAACACTGTCACAGTAAACATGCTATCCATCTGACATGGATGGAGGGATGGATGGGTTGACGTCCGAGCCGTAAAAGTGACGCTGTTTGCAAAACAACCTCAGCAAAAGGAACAAAGTGAACTGAAAAATGAGTTGTTCATTGAATCAGGCAGAAAACAGAAAAATGCCAGATCGGAGCTGACGTTCTCCATCACGTCCTGAATCCTGGTCTGTGGCACAGAGTTACATCTTTACCAGGAAATTAAGCACTTCCAGGATCTGTTCTGGCCATGAAGCCAACTGAGTAGTGCTGGCCCCGTCCTGACTCCTAAAATCTTCCACCCCTGATATGGAGCAGCTGCATCCAAACTGCCAACTGGGGATGGTCCCTGGCCAGTGCCAAAGACTGGGCAAGCTGTGCCCGAGCCCAGGGCTCCTTGGAGCGGGTCAAAACAGTGCCAGGGAAGGTTTGAACAATAACAGTCAGGATGGTGGAGCCCTCGTGCCTCAGCATTGCTCTGGCATGGCAAAGTTGGCTGGTTTAGATGATCCCAGGCTGAATCCAGCACCAGAGATGTGCCAGAGAAGTTGCGCACTGGTCTTGTGATGTGAATAAAAACAGGCTCAACCTTCTCCATGGCAGTTTGAAAAGTTCCTCATGCAGTATCTTCTGGCCAGAAGATGGGATATGATATAAAAAAGGTACTGAGGAAAAGCTGAGGAGTTAAAATCAAAGTGAAACCAAAACAATTTGCTGACCATCCTGCAAAAAGTTCACACAAAAAAAATCAAAGGGCAAAAAAGTAAAACAGGAGGAGAGGATGAGACTCTTAGCACTGGGACTAGTACCATTGAGGAGCTGGGGTGGTTTTCCACCCCAAGCTTTTGTCTTGGCAAAAGGCTCTGTTTGGCAACAAGATCACAGGCAATCCCAAAAGGAAATGATCACCACCCCAAAATGTCCACCATGAACGCGTTGGGAGTGGTGGCAGAGCACGTGCTTTATGTTAAGGCTGTAATGAAGTCCTGGAAAAAGAAATAGTTTTTCAGGGTCGCCACAGGCTCTCCCTGGAAATCCTTTGCTGAATGAAGATGCAGGTGGATATCATTCAAAGAAAGGAGAAGCAGAGTCAGAAAGTTTATACAAGTAATGACACAGTCTTCACTCGCAGTGGAGGCACCTGCCTTGTTGTTATCCACACTACGAGCCACAAAGGAGGAGGACTTTGGAACAGGGATGTGTCAAGCCCTTGGTTAAGCTGGTTTGGTTGTGAGAAGTTAGCACTGTATTGAGAAGTAAGGACACTTCCAGAGTGTTTTGCCTCTCCGCTCCTGGCACGGGGCAGAGGCGACGGCTGTTGGTGTGGTGGTGTGGAGTAAGATCCCGTTCCTGAGGGAAGGCAGGCTGGAGTTGCTCATGAGAGGCAACACTGAAGGGTCTCCTCCTCCTGGCACCTGGTGACTGTGCCTTGGCTCGTTGTCACTGTCCTGGGTGGGAAGGGTCCGGCTGTTCAACGGGGCCAGTGATCGGCACCACATCTCCAGACCACAGGGTTGGTGAGTTTGGGGAGCAGGACCTTCTTACAGGGTTTTTGAAAACAAAGATGCCACCTCCTGGAAAAACAGTCCCCGAGGGACAGCAGGGCTGTTAGCCATCCATTCCTTTCTCATGCTTTTGCCACGCAAATGCACATGTGGGGAGGAGAGCTCTTCACGCAAGGACCAAGGGGAGCCTTTACGTGGGGAACTGGCTCAAGGTAAGTCTACACTAACATTGAAGGCAAGTCAAAAGAAAGTTCTGGAAGGAGAAATGCAGGCCTGTCACTGGAGGATGGGCACCTCCATGTTTTTAGGACCCAGTGGGTGGAGACAGGGAGTTCACTTCACAAATTACCTCTTTTTATGGAGACAGAACACTGATCAGGGGAGAAACAGGGTGAAATGTTAGTAGGACACTTGAGAAGGGACTTTCTGTGGGGCATAGATAATGGAGAAGGGAAATGAAAGCTTTTCACAAATATATATCAGTTTGTGTTTATATATATATACATATATATATATATATGTATTTATGTGCACAGCAAACAAGGGACTGGGGAGTTAGATAGGGGATGACAAGACCAAATCCCTCCCTTTGCATGAAAATGTGACCATCACATTGGTTGTAATCAGAGCCCAGAAACATCTGCCTGAAATGGAGTTTGACTGGGAATTACAGTACCAGTGACAATTTGGCTTTGTATAAACTTTGCCGTGTGTCTATAGTTTGGCGTGAAGGAGTCCTGCCCTCCTTGAAAGGGACAGACACCAGTTAAAAGTTTCCTTTACAAAACAAAATGAAACAACTGAAGAAACCCCAGCATTTTCTCAGAACACTGCAAAGGATCACTGATTGAAAAAAATGTTTCTCTTCAGGTATATTCAGGCGAAGAAAGCATTCAGCTTCTTTAAACTGTTATATAAAATTGGTACTAGTTTCTTTAAATACTTTCATAATTAAAAAAACCAACTGATTCCTGAAATTAAAAAAAAAATCATAATCATAATTAAAAACTATCCCCCCCATGCTGATCTTCTCTTCAGAATAGGTCAGCATGGGAGTTTTGCACCCTAGACAGTTACAGTATTTCTGGAATAAAAAATTGCAATTACACACAGAAAATACTACAGCATTCACTTAAAAATATCTCATTTTGTTGTTGTAGTTTTTCCCCTCCCAAGTAGAGGGATGGTGGGATTGAAAAGATGCCCTGAAATGGGAATATTCCTTTAAAGGAGCAATACTCTCAAAACGGAAAAAAGCGTGTCGGATAGATGCAAACCCGGTGATTTAACTCGAAAAAAAAACCAAAAAACCAAGAGATTCCAACACAGAAACAGAATCCGAGAGAGATGAGAATGTTCAGACACCAAGCGGGTTATTTGGAAATGTCAAGACAACCCCACAGCCCTCGGCAGGACCGTCTGGGCTTTGCCAGCATCGGAGGTGGCAGCATCTCCTGGCGGTGGAAGGCTAAGCTAAACCACGGCGCTCTCGCTACGCTCTTGGATTTCCTCTGGTTGTTGTTTCTCGCCATGTACTTACAGTAGAGGGTGACACGAGACAGTTTTTATCAGCAGTTCCCCACATGTAACCGAGTCGAAGAATTTTCTCAGCTAAATCACAACAACAACATCAACAAAAATACAAAGCACCAAATCATCTCGAGACGTGAGTCAGTTTTACAGGTTATTACCGTTTGAAGAAGTTTTTGTTGGTTGTTTTGTTGTTGTTTGTTTTTGTGTTTTTGTGTTTTTTTTTAATCCCGACTTTTCATGTTTTGTTTTCCTTAAAAACAAAACAGAAACAAAACAAAAAATCAAAACCCAAGAATCCCCAAAATGGAACGAAGGATGCTTTACAATCACTTTAAGGCTCGCACTGAATGAAACATGACAGGTCTTACACGAGATTACAAATAATACATGTATGCCTTTCACAGCCTTAAAATGATACAGTAGGTCAAATTATTTTGCCAGTCACTGATCAAGTATTGTGCCTTTAAATTGACTCGCTTTTTGCTACCATGCTGAGTTTTATTATTACTGGAATAACTATTAGATATGTGGAAATGTAATTTCGGATCATGTGTTTGGTTGATAATTTCGATGATTTCTCGTTTTCCAGAAATCAAGGTGGCAGGCCTTATTCTGGGCTCAGACTGTTGGTATTTGCTCCACTAGAGACAGTGGGGCTTTATCACGAGCAGCTGTTGGGAACAAGATCAGATCCTGTATTTTCCCACTGATCTGGTACAATCCCACCTTTGTACAGGGTCCATTTCCACGAGGAAAACGGTTCCAGGGTGGGATCATTTTTATAACACGACTCGGTCAAGGCTTGGCCCAATGGTGTTATAAATTCGTTGCCAAATTATCTTACAGACCTGATTTTGTCTTTCAGCTGTTGGAAAATTCAAACTCCATTGGGGTTGTCTTGGCTTTGCTTTCTTATCTTTGCTTTCTTATATTTAGACATTTGGAGGGTTTTTCTGCTAAATCCAATAAGAGCAACAGGATTTATGGGTTTTTTCATACATTTCTCTCTTTTTGTTGTTGTTGTTAATTTTTTTTTTTCAATTTTAAGGTTTGCATTTCAGTTGGATGGTTGGTTTTTCTTTTTTTTTTTTTTTTTTCCTGGCATATAATCATCAAAGAGTTTTGCATGAGGAAGGTGACAGTACTTAATGAAACTCAGCACCTAAGGGCATAAGGCAGTTGTAGGTTTGTTTGTTTGTTTTTTTTTTTTATTTTTCAATCAGCACCAATCCCATAAATAATGTTCTACACTTGGTGTACGGTATAAAACTGATGTGGAGATGCCTCCTTCTCCACCTGTGAATCCTAGGTGTGGAAGTTGAAATACTGTTTCTTGTGTGTAAAAAACAAAAGAAAAGTTTTTCTTTTTGTTTTTACTTACAAAACATAGAGAATATCTTTTTTTTTTTTTATACATACAGCAACCAGAAAGAAAGCTTATCTGAAGGTTTGTGTTTGTTTCATGATCTGTGTTTACCGTAAACAAAAATAAGGTCCCCTCTTTTACTTTTGCTTTAAGGAGCTTTAAAGTGAAGATTCATATTGTAGCAACTCATATAAGAGAGGTCCATCTCTATACCTAATACCTACAGCTGTGGGGGTGACATATTGGAGGATGTTGATAGTTCTTCTTAACCTCCTGTCTACAAAATGAGCATCCCAGGCAGGGTATCTTTTTCTTGGGATGTCAATCTTAATGAGAGGCCCCTCGGGGGGGTAGGGTCGCCCAGATGGAGTAGATGGTACCATTGCTCTCACCTGGAAAACGGGCAAGCAAGTGTCAGCTGTGAGTTCCTCCTGTTGCTCCGTGACCGCTCTGGTGGGCGTAGCCTGGGCCCCCCGGTACCCAGGGGTTTGGGGTGCCATGGGCTCAACATCGGGGGGCAAAGGAATGCCCCAGAGCAGCTCGGCGCAACAGGAGCTGGCAAAGATCTTAGCTCTTGGCCCCATGGGATGCAGCACACCATAATATAACAGCATCAAAGCTATCCCAGCAGCAAAGCTAAGAAAGACACAACACAGTGCTGGCACGGCATAGGAGTCAGTGGTGTCAGGATCTCTGTAAAAATACCAAAGGAGCGTCAAGGCAGCGTTCTCCGTCAGGACCACCGTGTAATACGCAAACATTCGGTATCGAGTCCGCCCTTCCTTGACATTAAACCAGCAGAAAATGTACACAATCCCTACCACCATGTTGAAGAGGATCTCCTCCCACTTAGACATGCAGAAATCTGTCCCACCATGGATGATCCAGAAAGCCATGGCACACCAATGGACCACTACAAAGATCCCAAAGTAGAGCTGGAAGATGGAAGCAAAGAGAGCAAAAGAAATAACTCGGGATGAGATGGTGAAGAGGCGCCAGAAGAGATGGATGAGGGCCCCTCTGTAGCTCATACTCTTCTTGTCGTCCCTAGAGTCCCGAAGAAGCTTGTGATAGGAGGCTAGCACCCAAGCCAGGGACATCAGGGAGGCCACAGAGGACACACCTGCCGGAAGACACACAGATCCACTGAGTTAGACAGGAGCTTTGGTGGAAAACATCATCTGCTCACTAAATTACTGCATCTGGGGCAGGCTCGGGAGCCTGAAGTTTCAACTCACGTCAGGTTGTCCTTACAGTCTGGAGGAGAGAAATACAGAGATATCAGTGTGGGAATTGGAAATGGTGCTGTATTCAGGAGTCCTCTGACTCACGGTCCTTATCTTCCTGTGCCACTGGATCGGCCACCCCACCCCAGCTCTTCTGATAGGGAACAGCCTCTGTGCTCATCCTGACTGGATCCACATTTGAGAGTTTGAGATCCAGATCCCACCTAAAGGCTGCAGCCCAAGTGTGAAAGTTACTTTTTTGGAGAGAGGAATCTCTCTTGGAATGCACCACGGCGAGAGCAGGACACCTGTATTCCCTGCAACTGCAGGGATTCTTTTTTATTCTAAAATACTTCTATTTAAGCGACATTCCCATTGATTCTGCCTTACTCAGGAATCCCCATTTGCATTTGCCTTTGGGAAAAATAGGTTTTTTATCCCACGCAGATAAGCATATAAATCCAGGAAACATCAATACCCTTGAAATAGTCCCAAAACAGAGAATCTGATCTCTCCAGAAAATCCCTTGCCCTGCTTCTAGGATGGACCCAAGACCTATATTGAAGGTAGCTCATCTCCAGCCTTGTCTCGTGGCTGGACCACAAATCCAAGCCACAGTCATGTCAGGGAGGGCACAGCCTGCACTGGGGTCACCTTCAGCTCCCAACATGTCCCCTTGCACCCTGGCATGGGGCAGAACACCCCATAATAATCCAAAGGGGCCTGATCTTATTCTCCATTCCGACCACCACTTAAACAATTTATTTCCCCCAGAAGATAAAAGAGTGGGCCCCACCACACTTTGGAGGCTTTTAAAAGCATAACTCCATTGATTATCACAAGGGTAGATTGAACAACTCATGGAGCAAAGCATCACAATAAAAATTGAGAGATTCCTGGGAAAAGAAAGAGCCACTGGCATCTTATTCCTTTGCTCCCACTGCTGCTCACTGGACAACTGTTCTGCAGGTAAGGAAACAGATGATGGACCAAAATCCGCATTTGGGAAGCTCAGTAATTCAGTAGCTATGGTTGCATTGGGCCTTAAACAAAGATTTATCTGGGACCATCATCTTTAAACTCCAAAGGAAAAGCTGCTGATGGTTCCAAGCAAAACAAACAATAAGAAATGCCCCTCCATCTCTGATGTGTAACTGGGAGATAGGTCCAGATCCTATTTGGCCTTACTTTTTAAAGAAAATCCAAGGAACCTCTTGCTGCAGCTGCTCAGAGTTAAAAAGGTAAAATGCTCGAAAACCCTAAATTTCTTCCTCTCCTGTTTTCTTTTCTCTTTGCCCACAGGGACCTGACTTCCATGGGAATGCAAATAAGGTCCATTGGCTCTTCAGACCTCACTATAGATTTTATCTTCTCCTTTTTCAGGAGTCCACCCTACAGTGCAGCAGAGTTAGATTTCCCCTGTTCCAACCTATCCATGTCTGGAGGAGAGGTGATGGAAAAGGAGGCCAGGAAGGATTACAGACTCCAGCTCTGCCCTCACTGGAATTCTCATAGCCTGCAAAGTCACCAAAATGACACCTGTACATTAACTCTTGAGTCTCCCTCTGAATCTCCTGCCTCTGGACTCACATATGCATTTAGAATTTCAGACTGAATTTTAAAAAACAACAAACCACAAACTAGTGAGAGCAGTGGCTTTATCCAAGAGAGAAGCTTTAGACCACCAGCTTCAAGGAAATCAAAATTTCCCCCAAGTTCTAAGTCCTCACTAAGAAAAGCTTGCACACAGGGCTTGGGGATTCCAGCCACAGATTCACAGAATGGTTGGAGTTGGAAGGAAGCCCTGGAGATCATCCAATCACTCTGCCACGGTAGGGTCACCTGGAGCAGGTGGCACAGGAACACATCCAGGTGGGTTTGGAATGTCTCCAGAGAGGGAACTCCATGCCCTCCCTGGGCAGCTGTTCCAGTGCTCTGCCACCCTCAATGTAAAGAAGTTCTTTCTCATGTTGAGGTGGAACTTCTTGTGGTTTATTTTCTGGCCGTTACTCCTCATCCTGTCATTGGGCACCACTGCAAAGAGTCTGGCACCATCCTCTGGCATCCCCTGGAAGTATTTCTGTGGATTATTGAGATCCCCTCTCAGTCTTCTCCAGACTAAACAGGCCCAGCTCTCTCAGACTCTCCCCATAAAGGATGGAAACATCTAAATATGAACAGCCTTATACTCAAGCAGATGTGCATTAGATTCATTTCTAACCTGCAAGATGGGTTACATTTTTGGTAGACTTTATTAACAGTTTTGGAAGGATGAGCCACGCCACAAAGTTTTGTTATGTGTAAAGTACTGTTTGCTGTACTATCTTTTAGTTCTTCAGTTTTTAAACTTTCCATGATTGGCAGGGAAAAAAAAAATATGTCATTTATTGCCTTATTTTAGTGCTGTTTTACTGGAAACTTGTACAGCATTAGCTGTACCTGTACAGGGAAACTCAAGCAGCACCAACCCACAGGAGACAGATGTGTCACCCTGGCTTAAGAATGTTTCTGTTGGGCTCATTTATTCTAGAAAAGAGAGAGGAACAAAATACACCCTAAACAATCCCCCAGTTTGCACATAAAGGCTTCACCTAATGTTTTCAGGGCAGAACCCTACACTAATCACAGCCTTTGCTGCAAATTTCACGGAGCTGGCTCAGAGTGCGTGTGTTGAGTCACTCGCACGGCACCCGGGCTGCTGACAGTCATCTGAACATCTCCTCCAGCCAGTAAAGAGAGGCAGACACCCCCAGAAAGTGATTCAGCCTGTCCTGAGATCCGTGTGTGGGACAGGGAGGGGTTGACTCATGCTCCCAAGGTGTCTGACTCCATCCCTTGCCAGGGAACGTGTGAGCACGGGCAGTCAGGCGGGATGAGTCCCCCCTCCCTACGGAACAGCTCGTTGTCTCTTCATCAGCACCAAGATCTGAGGGAGGCAATGAAGGGTCTCTGGGCATCTGGACACATTTCTGCTGTTGTTTCAAAATTCACAACTCTTGCTTCGAATGTGGATTTTGGCACCCAGGTGATGAGCAGGATCTGGAGCTGGGTGTAAGGGGGGAGATCTGTAGGTAGATGTCAGCAGGAGCACAGAGTGATGTAAAGACTTTTACATCACTCTTACTTTTATTTCTTACTGCATTGACACAGAAATTATTCCCTGGCTCTTTCATATGGACCTAAATGACACAGCACTTTTGCCATCCTGACCATGAGTTTTCATTCCCAACTTTCCCTCTGACTTCTATCCCGTGACCTCCTCATACAACTTACTCTTCTCACAGACTGTGGGATAAACTGTCCCTGTTTTTCCTCCCACCTTCTCCAGATATTATTTCTAAGCAACTGTAGAGATCTCTTCAGTTGTAACTAAAACAAAAAGTCCTGGAAAGTTGGCTCACATGAGTAGTACTTTTTTATTTTGATTCTGACTCTTGCACATGGTGACTGACGCACCTTCGTGGAGCACGAGTAGGTTTCATCTCCCTTCCAAGGTTTGTTTATCAAAGGGATGGGGTTGGGTAAACACTGAAGTCACTTCAAAAAAAGCCCACTCCCACTCCTCCCAGTCTGTTCTCACTCTTGGGAGTGGAACATCCCCACTATGCACAGTGTGTGGGCATTCTCAAGCCAGCAGGAAATCAGCTCCTATGGGGCTAATTCCTTGTGGCTGCATCTCTGGGATCTGCATCCCTCCTGCCCATAATGAGTCAGACTGGCGTGGAATGGGATTCTGTACAGACCTCTCTGCCCTAGGAAGCCATGAGTGACTCACAGGCCAAAGCCAGCACCACCAAGGAGTCAAGTCCCTGTGTCTTGAATGACACAGCACAAGAAATAATCCCCCAGATCCCTTTGGGAGTGAGCCCTGAAGTCCTTACAATGAGACACCTGCTCACCTACATTCAGCACAGTGAGCTGAAGCTGTATAATGTCCCATTTGACAGATGAAGCACCAAGATTTGAAGGATTCCCCCATCCAAGCTGAAGCAGGGAACAGATCTCCTTCACATCACAGTGCTCTTGACAAGGCATTTCAGACAGGATTCAGCTCCTGCTGCAGAGACTCACCCCAGGTTGTCCCTGGTTAAATGATGCCTCTTTGCTCAAAGGAGGATCAAAGCTTAGTGCAACCATCACAGGTGGGAATCCAGCAACCTTTGAGACACTTTAGGAATTCCAGACCTCTGTGTGGAGCTGGTAGATGTGACAAACTTGCATACAGAGGACAAGAACGTTTCTGAGCTGGGAGCTGGAGGGAGGGAAAGCACTCAGGGTATATCAAATGACACCTGGTGAGACTCAAAAAAATTCTGCCTTTCTCATGGGAGCTCAGGATCCCTCTTCAGTGATAAATATACATGGCACAGAGGCTGTGCAACAGGAAATGGTGAAGACAGGTGAGAAAGCAGTGGGAAATAAGGCAGGTGTAAAAAAGTTCAATTTCTGAGAATGTCAGACCAAGGAATGGATTCCTTGAGAAAGGGAAACAAGAGCTGTTGCTTTGGGTCATGAAAACATGAGTGGACTTGAGTACAGTGCAGACAGTGATCTGATACCAGAGGAGAGGAGCCTGAACCACTCTGAGTTCAAGGGAAGCTGCTGAAGCTCATGGGGCCACCCTGAATTTCATCCTGGTTTGGTTTTTATCCTCTGGTTCCTATCCATGGTCCAGAAAAAGAAAAGGTCATCTCAGATTTGTAATGAGGCTCTTTGGAAAAAACCCCATCCACACGAAAGAATCGAAGCAATGACTCCCCTTAAATCACCATTGCTGTTTTTAAAGTCCAGGAACAAAAACAGTGCAGGGAAAGCCATCCCTGTCTCTCTGGCCTGTGCCTGCTATGCAGTTATGCAGGGTTTTACAACCAGCCTAACAGAAAAATCACACACACACACACACATATACAAATGAATATTTAAAACGAACAATATACCCATTCTGGCCTTATTCTCAGTGCTGTCCAGCTGAGGAGAGAGGTTTTTCACTGGAGGTGGGGACAGTTTCCATCACAAATCCAGCTGCAGGTTGTTGGCTGCCTGCAATTTGGATGCAGTTGCTGTAGCGCATTCCCTGAGCATTTCCTGTGGTGCCTGTCCCTTTAACGTTGAAAAGGATGCCTAAACAGCACTCTATTTCTTTTCCTTTTACTTTTTCTTTTTTTTTTTTTTTTTGACATTAATTCTCCTTAAGACTCTACTAAAACAAAATGGGAAGATACCAACATTTCTCCTGGGTGAGCGGGTTGGCAAATATTGAGTGTGACACGAAACCTTCCCTCAGCCCCTGTGCAGAGGCAGCTCTTGCTTAATGCCAAGTGCCACGTTTCAGTTCATCCCCATCCCTGGCTGGCTGCTCAGGCCCCTGTGCTGTGAACCCTGTTATCCTGTTTTCCCCTTTGGGTGGCACGTTCCTCCCTGAAGCTCAGTGGGAGCTGGGGAACAGGCTTTCATTTTGATGCACACAGAGTGAAAATGCATTTATACACAAAAGAGATCAAGTCAGATCCTGCTTCTGTAACAACAGAGCCTGAAAGTCACTCCCCCTTATTTTTTAATCTGATTTAATTTGTTTGTGTCAGAGTAAAAGGGGTCAGAATCAGACCCCAGGTCTGCTTTTCATTGTTTCCTGATGGATTTTGATGCTTGATCTTTCTTTATTCTTCCCCATCAGAGGAAGGAATAATTTGTGTCTTTTTTCCTTCATTTTCCCTCTTTATTTGTCTCTTTGAACATGGGAAAATATGGAACCCTGCCCATATATAAATAATGAAGGGCTGCACAGACCATTTTGCCATTCATTTTCCTCACTGAATTTCAGGACACTTCCTTGAACAGTTTATCCAGTGTGCCACCAGTCCACTATGGCAGATGAGAACTATTCCACCTAAGGTGGACATAATTCAAAAGTCTGACCCAGGAATGGCCTCCACACATTTATGTGACACCTCTGTGCTGTACTAAGAGCTGGAATGACCAGGGATGAAAATCCATAGCTTGGCACTGGGGAGACTGGGAATAGATGTCACACCAGTGTCCTGTCCTTTGCTCTTCTCTGAAAATATTTGTGTTTCATCTGGCAAGGGGTGAGTTTTGCAACCTCAGCACCTGCTCCCTTGCTAGGGAGATCCTCTGGGACCTTCCTCCAGGGAATATCACATCCCCATTCTCCAGGATCCAGCTCACCTGGACACAGCATCACCGTTCCATAAGAAATAGAAAACTGCTGGTGACTGGGAAAGGCAGGAAACAAAAGTAAGAAACTCCTTTCAGGCACAGATTCTCAAGTAGGTCTGGGTAATAAGAAAGTCTTCTACCACCAAATCCCACTGGAATCCCACACAAGGCTTGTGTTGAGTTTCTGTGCAGGATAGTCCATGTCCAAGCTGGCACAAGGAAGGCTCTTCCACATTAGACCAGCTGCACATCCATATTCCCAAACCTTTCACTGCGAGAAAATCTGTACCAAGGCAGCTCCAGAACAGCTCACTCACATGGAGAGCTGCCCTCCCGCCCCTTGTCAGTCAAAGGCTGGCTCATGTCCTGAAATGCTGCTTCCTAAACCCTTTTCCTTTTGCTAAATTGAGATGTCCTCGGTGACCCCAGAAATGCCGGATCCCTCCTTAGTTCCTCCCCCAGCCCATGCCCCAGCTCTGCCTTGAGGAAACGTCCACGGGGTCACCAGGGATTGTGTTTCCAGAGGCTTTGCTTTCTTCCCCTTTCATGCTGCTGCTTTTCAGCTGTCCCCAGTGCCCCCTTCTCCCTGCTGCAGGAAGAGGTGACCGGCCACGCTCGTCTGATCTGTGCTCTCATTATCTCGGCTGCTTCTGTCGTGTCTCCTCCGATTCATGTCCTCTGTGAACTCGGGCACTCCAAACCAGCTCCCACCCTGCAGCCATGGAGTCTTCTATCTCCTCCTGGATGTGAGCCAGAGACTGATCCTGCTGCGGGAGGCACGAGCACCCCGGGCCAAGCAGAGATGGGATAATCCACCCTCTGTTTGGGATTGTCCTCAAATAACCTCAGTGAAGTGTCAGTCTCCTGCTCAAAATGTTGGCCATCACCCAGCACACCAGGACTGGCAAAGCTTCTCCCCTGTCTTAAAACCCTCTGTATGAAGATGTCCCATCCATCATGCGCCTCAGCATTTATTTCACCCCAGAAATGCTGTCTGAGATGTGGGATGAGTTGTCTGGAAATGCCTCTGTCTCTTCATTGACTCTACCTGGTGCATCATGGAATGGTTTGAGAGGGAAGGGAGCTTAAGGCTCATCTTGTTCCACCCCCTTGCCATGGGCAGGGACACCTTCCAGTAGACCAGGTTGCTCCAGCCCCATCCAGCCTGGCCCTGAACACTCTCAGGGATGGTGTTTGAACTGAAACAACCAAAGAAGTGGGAAAGGTGAGTAGTAGGTAGCAGTGGTTTGGCATCCACTGAGTCCTCACAAGAGCTCAGAGGGGAACTCTGAGTCTCAGCAAGGTTAAGAGAGGAGAAAGGAGGATTGATGAAACCTGTTCCTGGCTCCAAGATGAGCAGAATAACCCACACTGGCTGCTGCAGAGCAGAAGTTGACAGACCTGACATAATTCAAGTGACACAACACAGTGAATTTACACCACTGAGGGCCAAGCAGGAAAAACAACCCCCTGACACCCTCCTGAAGTGAGAAGGGTGCTATGAACATCCTAGAACAGCCAGACAGAGTTACCAACATCCTCAAGTGGCAGGAGAAAGACAACATCCCTCTGTTACATCACTGAGACAAAGGCTGGTCTCAACAGGCCTGTGGGTACACAGCCCTCATCAGCATGAAAATCCACTTTTTGCTTTCCATAACAGCCTTGCCCCTTTCCCAGGATGCTGGCTGCAGGTATCTCAGGTTTTACCTATTTAGGGGAAAAAGCTGCTGACACCTGTTCCAGAGCTGGAACATTTCTGGCAGCTCTTAGGGCAAATCTCAGTCCCTGTGTAGGCACAGATCCACAAACAAGCCTCACCTCACTTGGCTGACTGGGGTCTTTGATCCTGTGTGGTGACTTTCCACCACAGAAGGGCTCATAAAAAAACAGCACAGAGGAGGAGGACACAGGGGAAGAGAACATGGTGCTGGTATCTGAACCACAAATGAGAAACAGAGCCAGGTTTGTTGACCCCGAGCCCAGCTGGCAGAGCCTGCCATGCCCATCCTGTTAAACTCCCTCAGGAGTTGTATCCAATCTGCCTGATGGGAATGGTTCCTGGACTATGTGAATTTGTTTTCTCGTGCCTGGGAAAGCTTTGGGGAAGGGCTGGCTGACAAAAACAGAGACCAACTTAGCACAATCACCTGAGAGCCAGTGCTGGGGCTCCAACACTGTTTGCATTACAGGTATTGACAAAATGTGATGACAGTCCTCTGTTTATCACAACCATGGTTGTGTAATCCCTTTCATCATGTTAAAAATAATGTGGAAGACCTTTGGCTCAGCTCCTCAGCTCCTGGAGATGAAGCCTCTCATATTATCAGATTTTTCAGGCTGGGCAGAGGAAATTAGTCCAGGTGGCTGCTGTGTCTGGACAGCCCTGGGGAGCCGAGGCATGGCAGGTAGAGCTTAGGTAAAGTGTAATACAGATGTGGGGACAGCTTTCTGCCAGAAAAAAAAAAGTTATTTTAGTAGGATAGGGTAATCCTTCCAGAAATCTGTGCTCCCAAAATTATGCCTGAGGAAAATGTCAGTGTGGGTCCGTTGCTAGAGCTGGAGACAAATCCTGCCTTCTGCAGGGCAGCCTCTTCTGAAACAGCTCCATCCAGCCACCAGAGCCTCTGATGGGACTCTAATGGTGGAGTCTGGGGAAATGACAACACACAGACACACTTTTCAGGGGAAAAAACACATGGCAGGTGTCTCAGAATTCCATTCAGGCATTTGGAGTGGGTTTGGTGATTAGTCCTAAAGAAGCTGGAGGCGATCAGGGAGCAAAGAGACACACAGAGTCTTTCTTTTGGAGTTCCTGTTGGTGTAGCATAAACAATTTAAAAATATTTATAACACAACACTATTTAGTTTGAAATGGCTCTTCCATTTTGAAGCGTCCCCTAAATATTAAGAAAATAGAATGGAAAGAATTCACTGCTTTCCTTTCAGCAAAAGCAGATTTATTTTTGCCCTGAAAGAACCCCCACTTCAGCAGATGCTACTTTGAGGGTGTTCGTGCAGAGCAGTTCTTCCCTGTGTGATTTTTAGAATCAGAATTCTTACTAATCTTTCTGATGGTGTTTTTGATGTTGGTGTGGATCTGCATGGGTGGCGTTTCCAATTAGAAGAGCTGCCATTACCACTTAAATTTGGGTTCATATGGACCAGTAACCCACACCCCAGCAGCGAGGACTCAAGTGTCAAAATCTCTCCAGGATTTTCCCACCATGCCCGAGTTCACCTTTTCCCAGTGCATCCCCCAAAGGACAGGAATCCCATAAATCCCTGGCTGTCACGTGGGCAAGGATGGAATTGAAGTTGACAGAGACATTCAGAGCCAACAGCCGTGTACATCTCTGTCTTCTGATGATCCACAGACATGAAGGAGAGATGGCCAGCCCCGAGCTTGGTCTAAATCCCTCCAGGCACCAATCACCTGGGTTAATTCTGCAGTAGAAATGTGCTGGGAAAGCAGCAGCCAGGATTTCCCCGGCACGGATTAGCTTGTTTGGAAATAGAGCATGAGAACTGCTCTTCGTGTCTATTTTTGTCAAAAGCTGCATGAATTGCCACTCTTTTCAGGCCGAGGTGCCCTCTGCACAGTCATCACTGTAATTATAAAGACTTTTGAGTCAAATCCCTGTTAATCTGAAGGCTTTAAGTGCTGTCTCAGAGTGACACTGAAAAAAGAGCCCCACCTGAGCCCCTAAAAATGAACAGCCACAGATGAGAGGATGTGAAGCTCCTCCAGAGACCCCAAGAGTTTTCATTGGAAATGCTCCACCAGGATGTTCTGACAACACCTCCAGCAAGGACAGGATTTAACTCTGCAAGCAGAGCAAAATCCCTCTTTGTAGGCAATGATAGAAGGCAGGACAATCACACAAACCTGGTTCAACCTGACAGGAACACAACCATCTCTAGAAACTTCCACTGCTTTTTGCTGTTGAGGACTTCGTTTTTGTCCCTTTTCTAATTAAAATAGTCTTTCTAGAACAACAGGCACAAAACCCCCACCCTAAACGTGATTACTTCAGCTGGTAAGAATAAAATGGCAAAATCCAAGAGGGGTTATTCTTGGAGGAAAAATCACGTTGCGCTTTCAACACCTGGTTCTTTGTGAAGGGCACTTTAGTTACAACTTCTAGTGGTCAATTCTTTGCTAAGGTTTCTGAGTGTATCAGATCCAGCAGAGTTGCTTCCAGTTGGAATCCTGAAAATATCAGAGGGAGCCTCCTGCACTGAGGTTTTTCAGACCTAATGATATTTGAGCTCTACTGTTAGGAATCCTTAGAAGAGGAGCACACCTTAAGCAACTACTGGAATGTACTGAAATGAGGGGGGAAAAAAAAACCCCATTTTGCTAAGAAAAACAACACATGGCTCCATTCGGAATAAAATCTTTTCCCACCCATTTCTATGTTCTGAGTAGGGATGGTTGGCATGAAACAACAGGACTCCACAAACATGCACAACATATGCAGTTTTAACACTGCAATTTGACATCTGTTACAGCACCTCTATCCCACCATTCCTTTTTTTTGTTGTTTTTTTAATTCAGATGAGAACAGCAGCCATTGGGTATGATGTAAATCTGCCTACCACAAGTTGAAAGGATGTTGTAATCCTGCAGGTGGGGGCTAAAATACTCTGAAAAAGAGGGGAGCACCACCTCAGTGCTGGAAAGGAAAGCCCAAGGAGTTCTGCTGTCTGCTTCAGAGAGCGACCATGAGAATCCCTTTTTCCTCAGCACAGATCTGAGGCAGCTTTGGACCCTGTGCCCAGGGATTCAGCAACTAAGCCAAGCCTAATTCTGTTGACTGCCACGTTCTGTCCCAGCCTCCAAAACGGGGTGGTCCAGAGTGCTTGGTGGGAATTGTTCTTGCCATCACCTGAGCCAAGCATGGGAATTGTTTGGGTTGGTGTTGGCTGCCAGCAGCTAAAAATGTGCCAAGGGCAGTGCTGGTAATTGAAGCAGAGGATGAACAAGATCTGGTGGCTGTGCTCATGTTCTGATGTGTTTTGGTTTATCAGCTGGGATGAAACCCAACGGACTTGTCCCCAGACTGGGGGAAGCGACATCTCCTGCCAGGGCTTCGTGGAGGAACTTCCTGCTAAAAACACAGCTCCCACGGGCAGTTCCTTGGAGATGAGACAACATCAAGGCAATGCTTCAGAGGGTCTGTGAAAACACCAAACAGGGATCCTGCAATCCTCCTTTGGCAGATGGCTTGACCTGGACACAGAAAGCCTGCAGGCCATTAGAGAAATGATTTCATCCCAGTTCTGGGCGTGATTTTGGCCTGATGGGAAAGAGGAAGGGACCCAGCTTGGATCATGCTCACTGGCCGAAGAAAGAGGTCTCAGAGATGTGCCAGCAGTGCACACTTTGTAACCTTATGGTTTATAAACCTTTGATGTCGTGTAGGGGCCGTTTGGTGGGACTGCCTCAGCATAATCCCAGCAGAGGGGACTGGTCTCTGGAAAAGGAGGAGCATCTCAACATTCCTGGAGAGTAATGCAGGGCTGGCATCAATGAGGCGAGTCTGGCAGAGCGTTTCTGTGAGGGGGAGTGACAAAGTGACAAAAACGGATGTGGTGCAGCTGGTGCTGTCTCGCAGTGGGGTAGCTGAAGGCACCAGGGATACTGATTTCCAAGGATAACAGCAGGAAACTCTTTCTTCCTCTGCTTCCCACGTTTTGTACGCCCTGCAAAGACCTAAGTGATGGGTAGCAGACCAGAACTTGGCATCCAAACCTGCTCGTCCTGGCTTTTCTCCTGGCTCTTTTTACCTTTTGCAAGGTCTTTGGGACCTTGATGCACATCAGACAGGGACTCCTGTGCCTGGTGGCCGTTCCCCCTCAGTGACTGTCCGCATGAAGGTGTGGAGGTTCTGAGGGCACTGAGAGCATGGGGTTGGTCAAATGCCACTTAGGACATCTCATTTCAGGAGATTTCTACTGATTCAGTAATTTTACTGCACATCCAGACTCAGGACTGTCACCCCAAGCTTATGATTAAAAAACAATTAATAGTTTCGGAAGCGAGACAATTCTTTCCTTCAAAACTCAGCGATTTTGAGTTGCATCAACCTGAACTGCTCCACCTCCATCAGGAGCAGAAGCATGGAGTTGTGTGGCATCTTCTCCATGGCTTTTTGCACATCCCAGAGGTCCTGTTTATCCATACTCTCCCAGATGCCTGATGAGAACCCCACAGAGGAGCACCCTGAAGCTAAAAAGAATTGAATTCCCATGTATTTCACTAACCAACAGCACCTCTTCCTATGCTCTAATCCCAAATTTCCCATGAGAGGTGTCTCCAGAAAGCCTGCAGCATGGAATTACCCAAAAAGACCCCCGACTTTCCTGCCCAGAACCAGCTTGATGAGAACCCAAACCTCTCTCCATGCCTCAGTTTCCCAGCTGGCCCGCAGCTCCTGGGAACAGCACACGCTGATGCTGGTGTAGTGCTGTGATGATGTAACCCCTTCCCAGTGATTACCACAGTCTGACAAAGCCTAAAATTGGCAGCACTGGCCCCCTGCCAGCGCTGTCCCGTGAATGGTGACTCATCTTTCCTGGCTGTGCCGTGTCCTGTGTGTGATGGTGACACGTGGTACGGAACAGACGGGGGTTTTATCAGCACTCCAAAAATAAGAGCCAGAGACGTGGCAAGGTGGTGGACAGAGAAGCTGCAGGTGGGGATGGGCGAAGGGATGACGTCTCTCTTTGGGCTGGCTCCAAATCCCATTGGAAAAAGAAAAAAAAAAAAAAAAATGCTGTCCCTGGCTCCGAAGGCTCCTGGATCCCACCGTGCTGGGACAATACGGCCGATGATGGGACAAGCTGTCCCATGCCAGCGTGCCTCAGGCTTGGCCTGCTCTCAGAGCAAGGCGTCCTCGGTGCCCCTGCCAACTGTGGAGATGGCTTTTTGATGCTGCTGGGAATTGGCCGGGGACCAGCGGCTCGTTTCCAGCAGGGCACCAAATTGCTCCCTGTCATCCGGCTTTGGTGGGAAGGAGGGGAAGGCAGGAACAGAGCCATATGCCCCAGTCTGGCAGAACACTGGAGTCATATGAGTGGCCTCCCAGGCGAGATGCTTATGAGTTCGGAGCTATCTGGGCCTCCTTGGGCTGCTGGTGCACATTTAAAGGGAAACTGTGGTGGAGTCAGGACAAATTTTCAAGGCAGATTATCCCAGATCCTCCCTGCCCGGCAAGCACACAACTGGTGGGGTCCCTTTCCCTTTGGCAATGAGCAGCTGCTTTTCTGCTCGTGCTTCTTCTGTCACAAGAAACCAGGGCTGGGTGATGGATGTCTCCCACTTCTTTTAATCCCCAAGGAATGACGTGAGAAAAAAGGAAAAAAAGAACATGTGCCTTTGGGCAAAGTTTTAGCATCTCTTTTTCCTCATGATCTGTCTCAGAACCTGAGCCAAAGCCCAGAGTGCGACTCTGGTAGATCTTGTCCCCAGCCCACCTCCTTTTACTGAGCACTTTACAAGGCAAAGACTTCTTTAGTCACACAATTCAGTTTTCTTGGTGGATCTTAGGAAAAAATGCGTCACTCTGGAAGAGAATTTTTGCTTAGGAGAAATAAGACTTGCCCACACAGAATCTGCAGATGCCATAATGAATTTTGCACTGATCCCCACGGGATCTGATGCCTGCATAGAACAAACCCTAATTTATTTATGAGGTTATGGGACTCTGCATAAATGGGGGTGATTTTGTGTTGTGAGGTCACAGACATTGGATTTGGGGGTTTGGATTCCTGTTTGACCACTGCTGGACGCACCTGCTTGGCCCAGGCCAGCATGAAGGGTCTTGCACTAACTTAGTGCTCCTTCATGTGGTGAAAAGGATGAAATTTCAAATCTCACGAGTCTCTTCTCCACTTTCATTGGAGACATTGGGATTTTAGTCTCTTCAGTTACCTTCAGGCCAGTGGTGATGCCATTTGAAAATCACATTTTTGAGCCCCTACACGCTGAAGATCCCATTCTAACTCAGTTGACCAGCTGAGTCTTCTAAACTAAGTGACAGGGAAAATCATCTTTAGTTTACCCCTGCAAAAAGGGATCATAAAATATTATAAATATACCCAGACATGGTACAGAAGAGGGAGAAGATGATAAAAAAACAGGACTTTGCTTTGGGAGGGACAAGATGGTTTGCAAACTCCATCTGGATAACTCTGCAGCCAGCACACCTCTGTAGCTCAGATATCTGATACCCATTTTAATGCCTAATTTGTATCACTCTGTGTAAAAACAATGACCCCCCCAAGCCCCTGCTTTTCCTTAAACACACGAGCAGCTTCAGCCTACTTTTGAGGGCTCTGGAGAGCGCAGACACCTCCCAAAATTCCAGAGATTCCAGCAGGACTTTGAAAAACGAAGGTTTATGCTGCAAATCTCTTTCAGATCATCTGCAGGCTTATCGAGGAGGTGGGCACAGCATCTGTGGAGAAATATGGCCTTTTTTTTTTTGAGGGAGAGACCCTGTGCTGCAAACTGCAGCCTCGTGCAGGCAGAAATCTTTGTGTAAGGAACTCGAGACATGAGTGGAAGGACTCTGGGGCTTCTGCTAAATCTCATTAAGCCTTAAAGAAGCCACGTTAAAAAAAAAAAAAAATTAAGTGAAAGCAAACCTCTTTAAGAGGAGATTTATTCCAGAAAAACTGGAATCCCTCTCACCTCCCTGCGTGCCTGGAGGTTGGGTGTCTCCTTTAAGCCGGTTTGATCTGCTCTTTCCCACTTGGTGCAGAGGAAGTGGCCCCTCTGAGGGGTGAAGTGGGTTAAGGATGGTTTGTTCTGCAAGGAATGAAGTGGATTATCTCCTGGGAGTGATTATGGAATGAGGATCTGACTTTTTCTGTTGTTAATGTCATGTTTCCCCTTGCAAATATATGATTTAAATCAGGGGAAGTCCTCTGGCCATCGTTGTCCAAGAGCCTGAGAGATGGACACCCTTTTACCCTCTCCTAAACCTCAGGCACATTTGGGGTGACGGAGGGACAATGCTGCATCCTCTCCAGCATCTCACCCCCTCCTTTAGCCTAATCCTAAGGATAGGTCTAAATGCATCACCCAGCTTCTGTCCAGATTCCCTGGAGAAATGTGCTGCTGGAGGTTGAACATCTCATCCCACTTCCTTCAGCTCCTTTGGACAAAGGCTGATCCAGGTATTGGATCCATACTTTTCCCCTCACCTTCTGTTGCCTCTGTTTTGGGCCCACCCAGCTCTGGTTGAAGCAGATGAATCCTTCCCAGAGACCCTGCCTACCAACACCAGCTCCTTCCATGTGGATGTTCAGGAGATGATGTTGATCCATTTGCTCCACCAACCAAAGAATTCCAGTCTGGGCTCTCAATGTGCACCTTCCACCACCCACCTGATGGACTACCTGGAGTTCTCACCTCTTCTTGCTCCCTGCTCTTTTCTGTCTTTCCTCAGGCAAGGGCAGCTAAGCTGGGATCTGCTCTGCCTTGTGTTGGGGATGTGATAAAGGAATGAATCCTGATCCTCATGAAATCCCAGGGGTCATGTCCCAAGCTTTACTGAGGCTGGGTCTTGAGCTCAGTTCCAGCTCCAGCACTTCTGCTGCTGGAGATTCTCACTTTTGGGTGAAACTGCTCTGTTCTTTGAGTGCTGACGGAACAACAGACACAGGTCCTACCCAGCCCTCTCCCACTGGTACCTCTCAGGGTCAAATAGTTCTTGCAAGGCATGATGAGGCTTTTCTTTCTTCCAACCACTCGAAAGAATGAAACCCAGAAAATTAAGCATTATCCTGGTTCTATCTCTTTCTACTAATTCGTCCAAGATCAGCCCTTTCTGCCACCATGCTGGGGGGCAGAAATGCTTTGGAGGAGATGCTCTGGGTCTGAGTAAAGACCTCCATCGTGTTCACTCTTCTTTCCTCAACAGGTCTCTTAACACAGGAGTTAGGAGACAAAAGCAAAACCTCCTGATAGCCATTCCAGTGACTCCCTTTTTTAAAGCTCCTAAAATAGAAGTTGACCTATGTGGGGAAAAGTGGAGCCTGGGCTTGGCATTACGGTCTACAGAGCAGGGAGGGCTGGGGCTCGGAGTGGGGATGTATGCCACAGGAAACGGTGAACTGACCTTGTCTGGCTCTAAATGAATCCATAAGAGTCTGTGGGGGATGTATGGAAGCAGCTGGAGTCTGGACATATCAGCAGGGGCTGTAGCTGGGCTTTTAAGCCCTTACCTGGGCCGTTTTTCCAGGGTTCATCCCTCAGGGATGCAGCGGATGTTGTCCCTGTTTAAAGGCAGAACTGGCCCCTTCCTGTGACCAGCCACGCTCCCACAGACTCGATGAGCCAGGAGAGACTTGATTCGATTTTTAAACACACTGCCTTCCCAACAGTATCCATCTCCCCGTGCTTTCCGCCTGCTTTAAGGCAAAATCTTTGATGCTCCCTTTCACAACGGCTCCTCTCAGCATTTAATTTGCTTTTATATAATTATGAACCGGCCGCGAGGAGGAGGAGGAGAAGGAGGACGAGGAAGAGAGAAGCACTGAACGGGCATGGAGGAGCTCTAGGAAACCTTGCACCGGAGTCAAGGAGCGCTGAGCAAGCTCTGCTGCTCTCATCCATCAGCGCCCGCATCCCTGGCACAGGCTGGGAGGGATGCGGGGCCAGGAGGCACTGGGGACCCGGCGGGCTCGGCTGCTGGAGCGTGGCAGGCAAGGAGCCCTCCGGGGCTCGGGGAGGCAGGCGGGGACGTGCGCTGCCTTGGAAGAGAGAGCGCAGCCGGCTCGGCGCGCTGGAGGAGCCGGGGAGCTGCAAAGCCGGCGAAGGGAGGGGAGGGGGATGCTGGAAAAATGATGCGGCTCGTTCAGTGGATTAGGCAGCCGCGCCTGGAAGTGGCAAAGTGGAAGAGCCACGGATTTGAAAGCCTGAGGGGATTATTCTCCCCCGTTGTCCGACTCGCAGCACAACAGAGGCCAACAAACTTCACCCGGCGCTTTCTGCGGCGGGTCCAACAATCTGCAGAATGCCCTGGCAAACCTCCTGGGCTGTGATTTCTGCATTTTCAGTCGGGTTAATAACGTTGGAAGCAGCGGGAAAAAGGGGGCTGGCAAATGTGAGCCGTTCTAGCAGGAGTTGTAGAAAGGCATATTCATCATGTCAGCACTTTGGAGGCCTGGAGAGCTCGTGATGAGAGGTTTCAGGAAAAGACTGCATAAATGGGAGGAGGGAGGCCTCTCTAAACAACTGTGATGGACATGCTGGAGGTACGGAGGAAAGGGAGAGCGCTTGGGCTTCCTGATACTGAAGATCAGCGGTGACCTTGGCAAAACCAGCAGAATTTAACCCCAAAGTGAATTCCAATTTCATTTCCCACCTCAGCTCCAAAAACTCCTCAGAAATGACAGGGCCCAACCAGGCTGTCTTTGGGAAGCTGAGTGTCACCCCTGGTGCATGAATTGAGCAGGGGCTGAATAACCCAGCAGCTCCACTGGTGGTCCTTGGTCCTTGGAAAGGACAATTGTCCCTCGGGCTGGTTACTGTCAGGCTGCCAGTGTGACCATGGGCTGGGAGAGCTGCTCATCCAGGGCTAGGACAGGGCCATGTCCCTCTCATCTGGGACAGATGCCCCGTGCTCAGCACATCACAGCAGGGATGGGCATCAGAATTGGCAAAATATTCCCTGTGGTGGCTTCCGAGCCTCATCTCATCTGTCTGACTTTGAAACCTCCACTACCTCTCTGTCCCTGCACAGTCCCCTCCACTGCCTCATGCTTCTCTTTTCCTGGGCTTGGTGAGAACCATGGTACCAATGACAAGACCTTAATAGCTGGGCACTCATCAGAAAAGGTCCTACAGCATTTAACTATTAAAAAAGCCCCTTTTTCATACTTGACACCATCAGAACATTGCACAGGAGTCGAACCATTCGTCCTCACAACACAAACTCAAATCTGGCCAGTTTTATCACCCTACTTATGAAAAGAGGGAAACTGAGCCAGGGAATGGCCGTGTTTGCCCAGTGCCAGGCGACAAGCATGTGGTGCCACAGCAGCAGAACCTGCCCGCCTCCTCCTGACAACACCAGCATTCCTTTCGCCTGGACTGGGCGTGGAAGAGCTGAATCTCATCTTTTCCTTGACCCTGACTTTTTTTTTTTCCTCAGAGGAACGAGCAGAAATTTTACCCAGTGAACGCAGCAGAGATTTGTCCCAAAAAGTGGCAGCCCTCCAGCCAGGGTGCGGGAGGTGAACAACGCATCCATCAGCAGCTGAGCACTGGGAATCAGAAGGGAGAGGCTGGAAAGACGGGGAAGAGAGGGACACTTACATGGTAATGCTTCTGCACGGTTCTTTTGGATCATTATGCAGAGCTGTAGCACCAGTTGAGGGGCGCTCTCGAGGAACGTTTCCAGGAGGCGCAGCATGTTTACGTCTGCATATTCGTACATCATAGCCCAGTAGAAACGCCGCTGGTGTTCCTTCCGCCTCTGGCTCTGGATCCCCAGGTACATAGTTCGGATATACCTGCAGGAAACAGGAGGGAAAACCGGGCGTGAGGTGTTGGTGTGCAGAAAAACCTGTCTGGTGGGGACTGGGGCACAGTTCTGCCCTCTCCTGCACTTTCAGAATCCAACCAGTCATTGATGTTGGAAAAGACCTCCAAGATCATCAAGCCCAACCTTACACTGGATGCCACCCTGAGAACAAAACCATATAATGAAGTGGGTTTTTTATTGCAAGGGCAGGAAAACTTTAAGTGGTACCACCCAAATGTGAAGCCTAGGGGTAGGAAATGATTGGGAAGCACAAGAAAACAACTCCCTCACCTAATTTTCATCTCGAGAAGAGAAGCTGCTTAACAAATACTGGTCCTAATACTTGTCTTGACAGACCATCTAAACCCCTTCAGCACTCTGCTAAGGAGCTTCTTTCACACATCCCAGAGCTGAAGAAGTGTTTGGACAATGCTCTCAGGCACATTGCAGGATTCTTGAAGTTGTCCATGAGTTGGACTTTGATGACCCTTGTGGGTCTCCTCCAGCTCAGAATATTCTGTGATTCTCGGATTTGACCCTATTTCATCCCAGGTGGAGCAATGAGACACCACCCTAATGTGTGACCCACAGATGTGAAAGGCCACAGTTTGTCTCTGGTCAGCTCTGAGACTGGGGCAATGAGGGAGTAGAAGGAGGTGTCTCGTGCATGGCTCGACCATTGCCTCTGTCTCAGGACTCGTGGCATTTAAAGAAAGACCCCTAACAGGGTCCTTTCTGATGCTTGTTGATATCACAGAATCACAGAATGGTTTGGGCTGGAAGGGACCCTAAAGATCATCTTGTTCCAACCCCCTGCCAGAGGCAGGGACACCTTCCACTATCCCCCGGTGCTCCAAGCCTCACCCAGCTTGGCCTTGGACACTTCCAGGGACTGACAATCTAATATTGAGTCTTTTTCCTTCTCATCCTGAGCTGTGGCTGTAACCTGGTTTGGGATGGGAACCATTTCACCTCATGCCGACCCTAGAGCTGGTCACCCGAGCCAGTCAGTGGCTGGAAATGTCCCCTCCAGGGAGCGTTCACCTGTCCCAGCTCCGCTGGCAGCACGGCAGCGGGATGAAGCGCCTTCTGGAGGCTCTGGGAGGGGCTCCCGGCACCAACTGGGGTTTGGCCAAAACGATTAGATCATTCCCTGCCACTCGGGCGAGACTGCACAGCCGGGGAGAGCGGGAGGGAAGGACATCAGCCTGGAGAGCCTCTGCATCTCCGAATTACACCCAGGGACGGGGAGCTGGGACAGAAGCAGAGGCAGCTCAGCGAGCCCTGCCCTTTCTCCAGCCTCTTGTCCTTCCTGCCCGCTGGCAGCTGACGGGCACAGGAGGCGAAAAATCCCGAAAGAGGACTGCAAGGACACGAAAAATGACGCAGAAAAGCCACCAGATGGGGCTCGACACTCGAGAAAATGCTACGCCAGTCACACACGACGCTGGTGACACTGGTGTGACATCCATAGCAGACCCCGAGTGGGATGGAAATGGCCGTGGAGCACCTGCTCTCCCAACACGCCCAAATCCCACCACCGGGACTCGGCATTTCCATGGGAAGACCCCCAACTCCAGGAGCTGGAGCACAACACAGGGATCCTGCCTTCCCTTCACCCGTGCCAGGAATTAAATAAATGCAGTTTAGCTGGAAAGGCAAAGTCAGGGAGAGCGTCGTGGCTCAAGGAGAAAGCAGAGAAAAGGAGAAGCCAATGGTTTTTGTAACGTCAGCGACACAGGGCTGCCAAAAGCCAAGTGGTGGTGCCCATAAGGTGCTGCCCACCATCACCTCTGTCAAACTCTCTCCACCAAATCTGTCCTGTAGTCATGGATGGTCTCCCCCTTCCCCTGAAGCTCCCATTCCTGCCGGTTCACAAAACGTAAACCTTTCTTTGGAAGGCAAAACCACTCATTTCTCATCACCTTAGCCACAGACAAGAAGAATTTATTGGTTTTCACCCTGCAGCAGCCTTTTACCTGTTTGCACATAGTTGCCATGTAAACCCTTCTTTTCTCCAGACTAAACAATTCACAGTTCCATAGAATTGTGGAATTATTAAGGTTTGAAAATACCTCTAAAATCATCGAGTTCAACCATCCCCCAGCACTGCCCAGGCCACCACTGACCCATGTCCCCAAGTGCCACATCCACATGGTTTTTAAGTCCCTCCAGAGATGAGGACTCCACCACCTCCCTGAGCAGCCTTTTCCAATGCCTGATAACCCTTTCCCTGAAGAAATTCTTCCTGATGTCCAACCTAGACCTTCCTTGGTGCAGCTTCAGGCTGTTTCCATTCATCCTGTTCCTTTTTCCTTGGGAGCAGAGCCTGACCCCTCCTTGGCTGCCCCTCCTGTCAGGGAGTTGGAGAAGGCAAGAAGGTCCTCCCTGAGCCTCCTTCCCTCTGGAAAAAAATTTCTTTCATTGCCTTCTCACAGTTCACATTTCCTACACCTCTACTCTCCAACACTGCTGTTTCCAACAGCTTTCTCAAGTTTTGGGTTATTTTTAAGATCATCTTTACTTTTCCCAGCCCCTCAGGTGAGCTGAACCAAACTGCAACAATGACATTGAGCTGCTCAAGAAGATTCAGAAGAAATTTCCAGAAGGGACACAACAATTTCTCCTGGATCTCTGGGGTTAGGGTGAATCTCAAGGGATTCACCACCATCCACACAGATTAAGCATAAATTCTTCTTACTGGCCACAGAGAGAGGACATGACACCAATGCATGGAGGCAGGATGCATGGAAAAACACCCAAATACGTGGGATTGACACAGTGCCCTGATCCTGTCTCCATCAGTGGCAATGGCACAAACACCAAGTTCTCCCTCACTCTTGGCAAAGGTCACCTGTGCTGTGCCTCTTCCATGGACAGGAAAACTGAGTCAGGCAGCACCAGAAAGGTGTTCTCAAAGTTTTTTTGGCATCAAACCCCAGATCTTTTGGTGCTGTCCCCTTCCTCTGAACACCACACGAGTGGGGCACAGCCCTGCCTGCTGATGCTCCTCTCTCCAGGGTGGACATAATTCCTTCGCACCATAAATCCCAGCCCTGCCCAATCTGATCCCAAAGGACAAATCTGTCCCTGTCCTATGGGACTGTAACCTCAGGAACCCCTTGGCAAACGTTGGACAGTGTGAGCAAGGCAGCTCCAAGGACCATTTGCAGCTAAAGGTAAATAAATTTCCCTATTGACTCTTTTTGATCCATGAAGAAATATGGTGCTCTGTCTTCAGCATCCTTCAGACCCAAATCTGGCAGAGAGAGGAAAGGGAGGACTAAAATCCCATTCCTTCTTGATGCCAGGGGATTGTGAGAATAACTGGGAAAAATAATATTTCTACCTGGTGGGCTTTCACCAATTAATAAATACCTACTTAATGAATCAACATAAAAATTCCCCCAGCCCCAACACTGATAATTCTTAACCCTATTTCCTCACATGAATGTACAAAACTGGTGTAAACAGTTTTAGTCCAGTTTATCTGTCTCCCTAAATAAATTTTATTTACTTCTTTGAGGGTCTTTCCTAACACTGGTTAAGTGTAGACAAACTTGGAAGAAAGAAGAAGAGGAAAAAAAAAAAATCAATGTCATTTCACCTGAAATTCGTTGTTCTCGGTCAAGCTGGTGGCAAACAGGCTTCTATAATTAGACTTTCAAATCCATATTCAGAGCTGATCTTCAATCTTTAGCAACACGATGCTTCCTCTTATGTCAGTGAAAACCATTCACTGCTCCATGCTTTTGAAAATCAGGCTAATTTATTTATTTAAGAGCTTAATTTTGGATACAGGAGCCTAACTTGGAGGGGAATTTTTTGTTTTTTTGGAGTGCTGGCTATTTTTATATACAAGTGTGTATATTTGTGCATATTTTTAGTTCTAAGTCTCATCACGGCTTCAAGAGATAGAACTAATTTGGGGTTGGGAGGGGGATTGGGGTGATTTTTTTATTTTTAATTTATTTTATTTTATTTTATTTTATTTTTAGTGCACAAAGGGTTGGCTGTCCCCTCCCTCCTGGCAGGGTTCCCAGAATTCCTGTTGGTATAATTACCCTCACGCTTATTTACTACGTATGTCACAGCAGCACACGAACCGCTCGGGTCAAAGTCACTGCTGTCCCTGCACCAAAGAGCCTTTTTAAGGAGCCAAATCCACCAAACATGGTCAAATAACCTCTGGAAAAAGCCCCAGGAGCCCACCAGGAGGGAGAAGAGGAGATGTTCCCGCTGAAAAAACACAACCCACCCTGAGCGCCGTGGAAAAAGCTGCTCCGTGGGGATGGCGGGGATTGGATTCTGCAGGCTGAGGCTCTGGTTTTGTATCGTGAAATGGAAGCAATTGGCCAGCTGGCAAGGCTTGACTCCTTGTGTCTACATCCATCTAGCTGGCCCTGGCCAAAATTTCCAGGGATTTTGTTGACAATTCTACAGGGTGAGCCATTGCAGGGTGGTGCCTGGGCTTTGGCACGGTTGGATTTGCAGAAGTGGCTCCCAGAGTCACCAGGAAATGTAGGAGGATGCCTCTGGTTGAGGGGAGGAGGATGTGGATGTGTGAAAGGGTCATGGGAGCACAGAAAGGGACATCAGGACAGGCTCTGGGCAGTGCTTTGAGGACAGAAAGGTCCTGGTGGCCCGTCCCACACCCAGCCACAAGCTGACCAAGGGCAGGAATCTCAGGCTGTAACAGTCTGATCACTTTTCCTGAGGCCAATGGACCAAGACACAAGAAATGAACTCTCTCAGCCTCCAAAACCAGGAAACTTCCTCCACATGGAGCACTTGGAATGATCCCTGCCCCTTACAGGTTACTGAAGCCTGCTCAGGTTCTGATGACTTGGGAGAGTCTGAATGTGCCTGGACCAATCTAATGATTAAGCTCAGAATTTGGTGTGGAATCACAGAATATCCTTGATGCCTTAGGTTTTAACTTTTCTATTTTCCAAGCCCTGCAGTGCCCAGTGTGTAACTCTGGAGTTGCCTGTTCCCTGTTCAGTGCTGCTCTCTGTGCTGGGCACACACAACAAAGCCTCTCCGGGGCTGCTCTCCAAGGACACCCAGCCCCTCCTGGGCCCAAAAAGGATCAACCAAAGAGCCTCTGAGGGGGGCAAGCTGAGGGCAATTCCATCATTAACTGCAGCTTTAATTGGAGAATGAACCCTGAGATGCAAATGAACCAAACCTAGAAAAGTGGGAAGAACTCGTGGCCTCTCAGGGTCCATCTCGGGGCCCATCTGGGCAGCACCTCTGGCTCCCCAGGGGTACCTTTGGAGGCCTTTCCAATAAATCCCCACCTTTATTCCCTTTACTCCTGTCTGGGCTCTGTTTTTAGGTGGCCTCTCAAGGCATCATCCTGAGCTGGGAAGGACCCACAAGGATCACTGAGTCCAAACCCTGGCCCTGCACAGGACATGGTGAAGCTGCAATGTCCATGAGGAGGTCTTGAAATTACCCAGTTTATTAGTACAGGGATATGGAAAACGGATTTTGCTCATGCCCAGCTTTGTGGTGGGGTGGAATGTTGCAGAGACAGCTCTGATGCTGTGGGAGCACTGCTGTGTGGTAGCCAAAACATTGGGGTGTTACCAACACCTTCCCAGCTCCACATGCAAATCACAGCAATGTGGGGGCTGTTGTGGGGAAAACAAACTCCATCTCAGCCAGACCCAACCACAGAATCACAGAACAGCTGAGGCTGGGAAACACCTCTGAGATCAAGTCCAGCCAGAAACCCAGCACCACTGTGTTTGACCCTAAACCAAATCCACAAATGCCATATCCACACTTCTTGAACCCTTCCATGGGTGGTTATTCCCCAGTGTGATGGTAATGCTTGAGGCCATTTTCTCTCATCCTGTCCCTTGTTCCCTGATCCCCACCCCAGCTGTCCCCTCCTGTCAGGGAGCTGTGCAGAGCCACAGGGTCCCCCCTGAGCCTCCTTTTCTCCAGGCTGAGCCCCTTTCCCAGCTCCCTCAGCCTCTCCTGGGGCTCCAGCCCCTTCCCCAGCTCCGGTCCCTTCCCTGGACACGCTCCAACCCCTCCAGGTCTCTCTTGTCCAGAGTGGCCCAGAGCTGCCCCCAGGTCTGGAGGTGTCCCCATAGTGCCAGCACAGGGGACAGGCACTGCCCTGGTCCAGCTGGCCACACCATTGCCAGATATTCCATCCAGGAAGCCCTTGGATTTCATGGCCACCTGTCACTCTGCTGGCTCGTGTTCAGAAATCCATCATGGCCCTACAGGACCCTGGCCATGACCTTGGTGATGTGACATCGTATGGATGGGCACCATCTCATGGCACCCACCTCCTCCCTGGTGCTCCCTCCTGGGGAGGGAAGAGGCTGGGAATGGGGGGTGTCATTCACCCTCCTGCCACCTCATCCTCCTGCAAGGGGCCTCGTGCACTGCAGGGTGTTCCCAGATTAAGATCCCACTCCTCGGAGGAGAGGAAACGAGGACATGTGTAACTGCTGGGCTCGAAGGCTCGGAGAAGAGGCTGCCTGAACATCCCCTTACAACAAGGTTACATGAGGCCAGATCTCAGCTGGAGCGAGCTGGCATCCACAGGGCCCTGGCAATTTACACCAGCTGTGGCTTTGGCCCGCTTTTTTTTTAATTTTAATGAATTATTTTCATTCTAACTGATACAAAAGGAATAGGAGATGCAGCGCTGGAGCACAGGGGAGTGTGAAAGTGAAACGCTGTCCATTGAAAAAGAACAAACTCAAACTTAAAGTTGCTATCACCATTAACATGCTCAATATCAACATTTATTGGTTATTTTCTTTGTTATAACATCACATGCCAGCAATAAGGATTCACAGATGAATTATTATTGTTCCTAGTCCAAGTATCAAATAGGAATTACGAGGTCCCATCCAGGTGCTGATATTCCACAGCTTTGTCTGGCATCAAACCCCTCCAGAGCAAGGAGATGCACTCCAGTTATCTCTAGGGAATTGTTCCTAGTCTGGCCTGAGCCTTGAAGGGTGTGCAGGGCTTATTTACACCACTGCTGGATGTGTTGGGCTGAAACCATGCTGAACTGGGAAAGATCACTTCCCACCTCAAAATCGAGAAAGGGATCCTTATTTCTGCACAAACTCCAATCCAGCCTCCTCATCCCAACCACACACACCTAAATCACCATTTGGATGACCTTCATGGGGGCCCTGATGTTCAGAACGGGGGTTCTCAGTGCTTTCTGACAACTTTTGGGGATTTTCCCACAAAATATATAACTAAAAAGGAACAAAATGCAATAAGAGGTGGGTTCTTCAAGGGGTTTAGTCCTTCTGCCTTGCAGTTTCTGATCTGAGTCTTACCTACTTGTTTCTATCAGCCCCTATTAAAGAATTAATAATTCGTATTAGAAACTCTCGCTTTTTGCCAAGTGTTCAACTGCAATTTGTATTTGAAGGAATGATTGTCCCAGTCGTCTGCTGCACAGGAGAAACTGTTACAGTTTCATATTCCAAGCCAGCCTGAAGCTGTTTCAAAGCACAGATGGCTTTACTGCACACCAACCTCAAAAGATGCATCTGATTTCTAAAACTTACGTTGGGAAGGATCATATCATGGAATTGTAGAAGAATTTTGATTGGAAGGAGATTTTAGAGGTCTGTGGACCAAGGCTCCCATGCAAGTGGGGATAACTTTGAAGTTAGACAAGGTTGGTCGTGGTCTGGGGCAGCTGAGTTTTGAAAATCCCCAGAGATGGAGATTCCACAGCTCCTCTGGGCATCCTATTCCAGCATTTAACCCCAATCCCTGAAGAATCATGGAGTCATTCAGCTTGGAAAAGACCTCCTGGATCACTGAGCTCAACCATCAGCCCAGCACCATGGTCATCACCAAACCATGTCCTCAAGTGCCACATCCACAGGTTTTTTGAACATTCCCAGGGATGGAGAAATTATTTTCAGCCCAAGATCACTTCCACTGCTTGAAGAAAGTCTACAAATCACCCCCTCCTTGGAAAGAGTCAACAGTTGGAGAGAGATAATAAAATCATGACACTGTAGGATTATTAGGATCTGGATCCCACAGCTTTGGTATTTGCAGGCTGATTTAACTCATGGCTGACAATTTGGGTGCTCTGATACACGAAACAGGCTGCTGTGATTGATAATTCCAGAGCAACGTCCCCGGCTCCTCTGCAATTATTGCTTTGGTGACAGTGCCAGGCGAAGGGGACATAAACCTACACCCCCCCCTCTCTGGGGCAGCACTCCCAGTCTTGGTTCAAATCCCTTTTTACTGAAGGTTTAAGTGGATATTTGGGACTGTGGGAGCAGAGGCAGGGCTGCAGGTGTGATTTCATCCTGCTGACAGACACAGGGGTCACAACCTCCAGCAGCTGCACAGGGCAGGAAAAGTGGGGCAAGGGCATCACTGCAGATAAAACTCCAGAGGCCAAAGGTGCAGGAGCTGCTCGTGTTGCTCCATCTGGGGCATGTTTCTGGGATTTGTCTCTGTGACTGCTCTCCTTCCCCAGCTGCAGAGTAATTTTCTCTGACTCACAGGCTGAAAGATCACAAGCAGAAGAAGAGAAACAAATCACAAGGAGGTGCTAGCCCTAAACAGCCCCACTTTTTGGCACTGATTTGTCAATCTTTCCCTGGCTTGGCTGTCACTGAACTATCAGTGCTCAGCCAGAGCCTGCCCCGTGTTTCTTTATTTGCAAAAATTGTCCTGAATGTGTTGTTGACACATTCACCACAACCCTGATTTTGGAAGCAGCCAGGCAGCCTCTCCTTGCTGCATCCCCTGGATATCCAGGTTGCAGAATCCCCATTTCCAGATCTCTGCTCAGTAAATCTGTACAGAATCAGAGAACAGCTTTGTAGCAGGAGGCACCATTGTCTCGACCCAGGCTCGTAGAAATCATGTTTGTGTTTTCACTTGTCAATTATTTTGCGAGATGCAGAGCTCTGAAACAGGAGAACAGTTCCCAAGACCTCTCTGGCACCACGGCATGAATGCCCTTTTCTGGTGATTTTAATGTGGGAACCATCTCCACGCTGCATGAAGCAGGAGGCAGAGTAGCGGGGGCTGCTGGAGAGGGTATCCAAGTGATGGGTGCTGCAGAGACATGTCACAGCACCTAGCACTCGTGGGATGGTCCTAGCACTGAGCCAAATGCTCTTTTTTTATCACAGATTCCCCCCTAAGTTAATTATGAATACTTAAAGCCCAGTCCCTTCCCTATTTTGCACGTTTATTTGCTTAAAGGACACTCCACACTCGGTGCTATCGCCTCAGGCAAAGCCTTCTGTTTTAAATCAAAGCTGTTAAACAGCTTTACACAGGGACCAGGAAGTTGGACTCAGACTGAGTTCTTGCTTCGAGTATGTTTGTGAAAATAAGGTTTAGTGTCAGGGCTCTCCCTGTGGAAATAAAACTGGTCCCAGTCCAGCAAGTCCTGCAGGAGAAGCTGAAAGCCTTGAAAGTAAAGCAGAGAGGTTTTGATTGACTTGTCTTGGCTCCAAGCAAGAGAAGTTCCAGGGAAATTCCCTGAAATGCCAAAGAAAATTGCAAATAAATGTCTGAGGACTCTGAAAACGTGAGTGTTCGAGCTCATGATGCTCAGAGGCCCACGGGAATAGTCCCCTCACCCTTTGAACAGGATGGGTCATGTTCCAGTGTTTTAACCCAGATGGTCTTGGGAAGTGATTTGGCATTGTGGACTCACCAGAGCCACGGGGTATCTCAGGAGAGGAGGAGTTGGCATTGCTCGGGGACACCAGTCAATGGCAGGGACACATCTTCATCTCCTCACAGAGATCCCGTGGTGGAGGATGCAGAGCAGGAGAGGGGAAAGTTGTGACTTTTCCTGTCAGTGAGCCCCTTGGAATTTCCTTGGAGATGGAAAACCTGTGGTTTTCTCTTCTAGGGGTTTCCCACTTCCTGAGGGGTGTAACAAACCAGTTTGGGGTGGGGGATCCAGAGATCCCAACAGACACTGCAGATTGGTCTGAACCCTCAAAAACCAGCGTGGACCCCAGGATCACAGGAACAGAACTGGGAGCTTGTTCCCTCACTCAGAGTGAGACATTTCCATTCCCACACTCTGGCTGCTGGAAAAGACAAGGGGGTCACATCTGTCACTGGGAGATCAGGGAAGAGAGATGGATTCTAGGAGAGCATTCCCCGAATTTACAGTATTTACTCTCTCCCCGGCCATCAGGGTGAGTGATGTTTCAGCAGGACCTGAAATCACCAGACAAGGCTTTTCCATGCAGCAAAGTCTCTCCTAACCCCCCACGGAGAGTGCCTTTGTAGAGCTGAGAAGGTGGATGCTCCGGGATTTTCAAACAGCGTGCCAGACAAACAGCAGCCAGGAAAGGTTTAGGGGGGGAAAGGATTCTGCTTAGGAAAAGGGGAGCTGGTTCTTGAAGAGCTGGTGCAGCTGAAAAGAAGCTGCTGCCTGCTGCAGAGCTGCCAGGGTCAGAGCTGTGGCTCGCTGCCAGCTGCAGCGTGCCCTGCCCGCCGGGCTCCCGCAAAATCCTCGGGATGCTGCTCAGCACCTACCAAGGGATGCCTGAGTCCAGCCCAGCCTTGCCGGGGACCGTCCCGGAGCCGGGACTGTGCGTTCAGCAGCACATCCCCGGCTCCCCTGTGCCGCGGGGGTCCGAGGCATCCCTGGAGCAAAGCTCCCGACGCTTCGCACGAGGGCTGAGGCTGTCGCCTTCGCTTTGCCATCCCTTTGAGGAGAAGGAGCTAAAAATTGGGTGAGCGCCTGTGAAATCCTGGAAGAACAGCCTCAGATCATGGCTATTTTTAGTTCCACAGAAGCTGCGCATACATTAGTGAGAGCCTGCCTTCCTCTCCGGGCTCGGAGAAATCACACGGTGTCCTCCCAGCCTGCCAGGAAAGAGTTTAACCCTTGTTGTCCCACCGCAGTCAGTCCCAGCCAGCTGCACCTCAGCATGGATCCTGACGGGGACCAGAATAAGGTGGGGAAAGGTCTTCACGGGCGTTTTGGCTCTTGCAAAGTAAAGGAAGAACTGGGGGAGGGTGTCTTTGCCCCATGGACCTTATAGCATTATGTGTGGTGGGAGGAGCAGGGGCTGGAAGAAAATTCCAGCACAGAAATGGCACCTGAGTGGGTCAGCCCTGGCTGAGGAACAGCCACACCACGGGCTGAGAGGGGCAGGGAGCAGTTCAGAGCTTGCACAACCTGAAAGTTGGTTGCTCAACTCCGGTGACCTCTGGTGATGGCCAGGACAGATGCCATTCATGAACTGCCACGTGTCACCTTCGGTGCACCCACCACAGAATTACAGACTCACTGAATGGTTTGGCTTGGAAAGGAATTTAAACCTCATCTTGTTCCACTCCCTTCCACAGGCTGGGACACCTTCCACTATCCCAGCTTGCTCCAAGCCCCAGTGTTCAACCTGGCTCTGGACACTTCCAGGGAAGTGAAGGTTAAGCTTCTTAATGAGCTTAACTCAATCCAGATCTGCAGTCCTTTAGCCACGCAATCTCCTGGGAAACAAAACCTCATCACCACACGGGCTCCTCAGATCCTTGGTGTCGCATCTCCTTCCTCCCACTGGCTGTGTCTCCGCTGCTCCAGACACATCACGCCAGGAAAACCATGGCTGGGACACATAAAGGGAACAGGGCCAGGGATGAGCTCACCAGCCCTGCTCAAATGTGCGATGCCTTTCAGCACACAATTAACAAAAAATAATTGCAACACTTATTCCTAAACTTTTTTTCTCGGAGGGATGAGGAGCAAAGCTTGATCCCTGTGCTTCACACCCACAGCGCCTGTCAGCTCCACTGTCCGTGCACTTTAACATTTTCCAGCTCTTTAATATTTATTACCTCTGCTGCTTTGTATTACTCATCAGCTATTCCTGGCCAGAGGAAATGTACTGGCGGGTTCTGGAGCGTGCACGTTCCCTGTTCTTCGAGGGGGCCGTGAGTACAACAGCACCTCTCAAACATGCACTCGCTGCTGGCCCAGCACAGCCTCCCGGGGCTTTGGAGAGACTGGAGACTCAGACAAGCCACGCCATCCCCTCACAGTGGCTTCCCAAAGGCCACCAGGATGTCTTCAGCCAGCAGGAGAGAAGACACAGCCTTTTTGGAAGGTACAGGAACTCTTCCATCGGCATATCCTGCTGCTCCCTGCAGAAACATCCCTTAGGAAGTTCACCTGAGCATCCTTCTCTGCTCCACTCGTTGTTTCCCAAGTCTCCTCCCAGCCCTGTGAATAACCAGGGGTCTTTGCCTGCTTGCAGGATTTCTCCCAGCTGCTGGGGGCTCCCAGTAAGGATTTATCTATAATAAAGTGCAGCAAGTCAAGCTATGCAGGAGCCTGTGGGTGGCTGCACTTGCAGTTGTTTCATTTAAGAGGTAACTCTGAGTTAAGACTGGTTCTAAACAATATTGCAAAGAGGACCAACCTTCTGGTGGTCATGTTCAGAAGGAGAACCAGACCAGGCCCAGCACTACCCAGTATCACAGCATTTTTATCTTTTCCCTCCCCTCCTACTAATTTAAGAGGAGCTTTCTGCTTGAAGCTTAATAAAAGTGAAGCCACCTGACCACGTCCTCGCTCCACCACCCTCCGGGTGCAGCTGAGTCTTCTCAATGCCAGCAGCCAGTTTATCCAAGTGACACAAATGAGGTCACAGGAGCTTTCTACCAGCAAGCAGCATCTGGGAGGTGAGGTATGGAATCCTGCAGCTCAGCCCAAGGGAGGGATGTTCATGCCCAGTTAGGTGCAGAAATGGAGGCGGAGAGGTTAAGTGACTTCCCCCGAGCGAGTGGTGGTTGGTGGGGTTTAATTCAGGATGGGATGGGATGGGGTGGAATAGAATAGAATGAAATAGAATAGAATAGAATAGAATAGAATAGAATAGAATAGAATAGAATAGAATAGAATAGAATAGAATAGAATAGAATAGAATAGAATAGAATAATTTCATTTGTAAGGGACCTGCAATGACCGTCAAGTCCAAGTTCTGGCTGGGGAGGTCCTTTCCTCCCTGTTCCTGCTGGAGGGGCTCCTTTTGGAAGTGCTTCATCCAAAGGAAAGAAAGCCTTTCATTTTCACACATGCCCTTCCGGCCTCCTGCTGCTCCAAATGCTTCCCCAGCCCATTTGGATGCCTCTCACACTCCTGCTCCAGCCCAGGCAGCTGCCCTGCCCTGTATGGAGGATGTTTGCATTAACATTGACTGTCGTAGGTGCTTGCAGGAGATCTATCCCAGAAGCACCAATAAATTGCTGAACACATCGATCCAGACGTGACTCAGGAGCCACCACTGAACAATCTCCCTCAGCACCTTCCCCTGGCTGAGCCTGGGCAGAGGTTCTGCTCCCCTCAGCAAAGCAGTGGAGGTCTCTTCCATCTTGCACTCCTCCAGGGGCAGGCCAGCTTCAGTGGCACATGGGGGCTATTGATTTCTGTGATGAATGGATGGATTTTCCCCTCCTGCGCTCACACCTCCTCCCCCTCCTGTGGAATAATTCAGCACCTCTGTCATTTACTGCCCAAATGCCTCTCCCAAGTGCAAACACACAGCCTTTCCCTGCTGGAATTTTGTGCTGCCTTCAAAGCCCTGACCTTGGCTACCACTGTTTTTCTCCTGGTCTCCTCTGATCTTGCCTCCAGCAGGGATGATTTAAACCAGTGCAGTGAGGCAAGGATCCCAGGCAATGGAGAACATGGAAGTTTTCCTCCCCAGAAGGAAGCTGTGTGGCCAGAGTGGCTGGGAAAGGCTGTGTGTCTGAGGCTGCAGAGTTGGCTGGGAAAGGTGGTGGAGATGCTTGTTGGGATGGATCTGGAGGAGATTCCCACACTCCAGGGATCTGCTCGTAAACAGGAGCAGAGCAAATGTTTTGGTTGTTGAGCAGCTGAAGGAATTGGACTCGGGGTGGTTGCAGTTATGGGTTGAAGAAAAGCTCTGGTGTTGTTGGGGTCAGCTGAGAAGTTGCCCAGAGAAGTTGTAGGCTCTCCATCCCAGGAAGTGTTCAGGACCAGGATGGATGGAGTTTGGAGAAATCTGCATTACAAACTCCCAATCTGGCTCAGTAGAATAGTTGCCTCCACAGCCAGTTAAAAATTAAAAGCTGACCAGTTAAAAATTTGCAACTGACTCTGAGTATGTCAGCCCAGGACACAAATCCTTCAAATCCTAATCTAAAACTTCATTATTTGAGGCTTAAAACGTCAAGTTTTTGAGCTCCCTAAGCAGGTAAGCCATGGCAGGCAGACACAGGAAGACCTGGCCAACACCAGTGACTGTCCTAGACCACCAAAAGATTTATTGTTTCATCCTCCATCCTTCCCTGCCTCCAACAGACCATCCCACATGTTGGCCCAGACTTCAACACTCAACTAGGAACAGTCCCCGTGTGCTCTCCTGCTACCCAGGGGAGTGTCCAGGTGGGTTCAGAGCCCTTTTTTTTTAGGTTCAAACTCCTTCCTGTGGATTCAAACTTCTTCTTGTGGATTCAAACACTTCCTTGTAGGTTAAAACCCTTTCTTGTGGGTTTAGATCCCTCCTTGTGTGTTCAAATCCCTTTTTATTGGTACAAATCCCTTCCTGTGGGTTCAACCCCCTTCCTGTATGTTCAAATCCTTTCTTGTGGGTTCAAATCTACTCCCTCTGTGTTCAGATCCCTTCTTGTGATTTCAAATCTACTTCCTGTAGGTTCAAATAATTTCTTAAAGATTTAAACCCTTTCTTGTGGGTTCAAATTCCTTTTCGTGGGTTCAAAACCCTTCTTGTAGGTACAAATTCCTCCTTGTGTGTTCAAATCCCTTTTTATTGGTACAAATCCCTTCCTGTGGGTTCAAATTCCTGCTTGTGGGTTCAAACCCCTCCCTGTAAGCTTAAGTCCCTTCTTGAGGGTTCAAATCCCTTGTTGTGGTGTCAAATCCCTACCTGTAGGTTCAAACCCTTTCTTGTGTGTTCAAATCCCTCCTCGTGTGTTCAAATCCCATTTTTTATTGGTTCAAATCCTTCTTCCTGTGGGTTCAAACCCCTTCCTATGTGTTCAAATTCCTTCCTGAGGGTTCACACCTCTTCCTCTGGGTTCAAATACCTTCTTTGCTACACGTGAAGGCGGCAGGACTTGACCTTGGCCACCGAACATCCCAGACAAACCCATCAATCCCCCCCCGTTCTGAGCTGACTGAGGAGACAAAGCTCTCAGGTTCCTGTGTTGGGGCTGCTGGGCAGGATATCCAACCCTGGAACACCTCCTGGGACAGGTCAGGAAGGTTCTCATCTGCTGGCTCCGAGGGTGGCCCGCAGAGGATTTTGCTGGGGCTCCATTCCCTGCTGCTGGAAACGCTCCCTCGGCCGCGCGGGGTGGCCGGCTGCCAGCGGGCTGGGTTTCCACTGTGGTCTCACGAGGACACTCTGCTGGAAAGAGGATGCTGCAGGCTTGAGTCATCTCCAGGCTCCGGAGGGAATTAAAGTCTCTGCCTCCCACCACCCTCTGCCAGCGTGTCCTGCCACTTGAGGTGACAGCCGAAAGCAGGACACCGAGCCTGCGCCTTTTAAAGTAGCTTTGGGATCGAATCCCTTGCTTTGCTCGTGCAGCCTTTTTTCCTGGCATGCATGGAATATTTTGTGTCATATGTTTCCCTCCTCTGGCGCCCCAAGCCCCTGGGGTGGCCTGGAATGCTCCAGCTGGTCATGGCTTTTTTTGTGAAGCTCGAGCTCGTGTGACTGGAAATCTTTCTGGAGCCACCGCAGTTGACCCAAGTCTCCCCAAATGGGATTTCCTTCCTCACTTCAGCGGCTCAAAAGAGGGGAAGCTGATCCAAACCCATCATCTCTATTCTCTCATTTATCAACAGAGAGAGAGATCTCCAGAAAGCCACTCATCCCATCTCCAGATAAGTGTCTGCAACACCTCCCACAGATTTCCTGTCTCCTCTCCTTGACTACAGAAGGGTCCAGACAACTGACTGAGAGCTGATGGCTGATACCAGATGTCTCCCATCTCCTTGGCACCACTTCCCTATCAGATGCCTCTCACCTCCTTGCTGCCATTTGGAGAAGTCATTTTGAGGAACCACCTGTACTTATCCCATGGAAAAGATTTGGGGGACACAGAGGCTGTGGCAGTGCCATGCTAACAGGTAGGATTTTCCTGTGGGGAGCAAAGTTCCTGCTAAAATGGAATGCATTCCCATCTGACAGCTGGAATGGGAACTCCCAGAGCTGGCTGGGATACTTTTCATTTCTGTCACCTCTTAATTTGGCTTTTTTTTCCCCTTGTGGAGCAGATGCACAGCTTTGGGAAGGTGACACATGCCATGAGTAGTTCTTGTCCAGAACAGAGCCTATCCCATAGTTTCCATGTCCTTCCCCACCCACAGGAGTGGTACTGTCTTCCAATGGAATCCCCATGGAGATCCATCCTGTGCATAATGGTAGAATCATGGAGTCACTGAGCTTGGAAAAGTTCTTAAAGATCATCAAGTCCAACTGTTGACCCAGCAGGGTCAAGTCTGCCACTGACCCAAGTCCCCAAGTGCCACAACCACACATCTCCTAAATCCATCCAGGGATGATGAATCCACCACTGCCCTGGGCAGCTGTGCCAGGCCTGGACAACACTTTCAGTGAATAAATTGTTCTCAATATCCAACCTAATCCTTCCATGGCTCAGCTTGAGGCTGTTTCCCCTTATCCTGTCCCTTGTTCCCTGGGAGAAGAGCCTGAAATTCCCCCCCCCGGCTGCCCCCTCCTGTCAGGGATTTGTGCAGAGCCAGAAGGTCCCCCCTGAACCTCCTTTTCTCCAGGCTGAGCCTCCCTCCAGCTCCCTCAGCCACTCTTCATCAGGCTTGTGCTCCAGCCCCTTCCCCAGCTCTGCTTACATCCTTTGGAAATGCCCCAGCATGTCCTGCTGGCTTCTCCAAGGCATCCCTGAAGAAGCTTCAGGGGCAAGGCTCACAGGGCTCTGGCACTGCTTTAGAGGATATCAAAGATATCCATGGGCTGCTGGCAGGTGGGATACAGGGCATGAAGAAGACCTCTGCTCTTCTAGACCCACATCTGAGGGTGCCCTGAGCCGCCCAGAGTTTCTTGAATGTTTTGGAGCTCCTGGGTGTCAGTCCAAAAGGGGAATCTCTACAGCAACAGGCCATGGAACCAGGCAGGGCAACTCCACCCTGCCATGGACAAGGAAGAGGCATCTCCTCCTCTTCCTCACTCTGTTCATTGCTCCATTGATCTGTTTCCCATGAGGATTTTGCCCCTGCTGCCCCAACCAGCTGGAGGAATCTCTTGCTGTGAGACTGACAGCACAGTCTGCATGTCCCTGCAAGCCACAGCTACCAGGACCTCCTGTCCTTGCAGCCTCCAGGGCTGCTGGTCCCCCTGTCACCAGCTCAAAGATGTCACTGCTCAGTGCTTAGAGAAGGGGACAGCACCCAAAGGGGGTCTGGGAGCTCCCTTGGTGGGTTTGTAGCAGCAAAGAGCAGCACATGGACTGAATATATCTCCCTGGATGGCTTTGCTTGTTATGGGAGCAAATGGAGAAGGCTGGGAAGTGTGAAGGAGCAGGACAACAGTCATGGAGTGTGGCCAAGACACTTCCCACAAATCCTTTGCTCTGGTGTTGGAGCAGTTCTGTGAGTAAGTGCAACTTCTTCCATCATTTCCTTTGGGATTTTTTAATCAGGAAGCCAAATCTAATCCTTAATAATCATACCCTTCATTCCTAGCTGTTTTTTCAACTCTAGCACCCCATCAACCCCACATTAAAGTTATTCATAAATAGATCCCACTCTCCTCAACCTTCTGATCACTCTTGCAGACATTCTTTATTTTAGCAATAAGTAAAATAAACTCATCCCTGGCTTCAGTGCAGGGTCGAGAGACCCAGGGACAGAACCCAGGAGCCCTGGCTCCCACATACCACTGATATTTATATGATAGCAACTTTAAAAGCCTTCTGCTGAGATCAGAGTTGGATTGTGCCGAGTCCGGAGCGCACACGGAGTAAGCGACAGCTCTTGCCCTCAAGGATTTACAATCTACACTGACAAGGACAGAACCACAGAAAAAGAAAGGATGTGTTATTAACAGCAGGGGACCCAGGCACTGAGAGATGCAATAAATCACCTGCACTCGCACAGGGAGCTTGTGGAGGAGCCAAGACCTGACTCTTGGATTCCCACCGACGCTGCCTCATCTCAGCCATCAGGGAAGGAGCACACAAGGAATCTGGGCGAGTTGGGAATTTTGCTGATGGGTCAGGTGAGCTCAGGAACCTTGCCAAAAACCACAGCCCCTCACCAAGGCATGCTTGGCCCTGCTCCAGCCTTATTTATGTATGGCTGGGAGGGAGGAGAAAAGCCCCTTCTGACACCACCACCTCCAGTGTCATCACCATCCCAACCAGGTTTTGTTCACTCAGACCAGTCCCCTCCGAACCCTGTTAGAGAGGTCAGAGCTGAGGCTGATAAACCACTCCAGGTACTTTTAAAAACTGGCAGGAGTCACAGAATCATGGAATTGTTAAGGTTGGAGAAGACCTGTAAGGTTGTCAAGTCTGTTAGCCCAGCCTCAGCACCACGCTCACCACTAAACCACGTCCTCAAGTGCCACATCCACACAATTTTTGAGCATTTCCAGGGATGGTGACTCCACCACTTCCCTGGGAAGCCTGTTCCAATGCTTTACAACCCTTTCTCTACAGAAATTTCTCTTAATATCTAATCTAGGAAGGGGAAGAGGAAATCACCTTTCCTTAGAGGAAAGTTGCCTGAAAGACTTTCAGGGGATGCCTGTGTAAAGAGTGACCCTCAGCAAGTTTGCTCTGTAGGGCATAAAACTGTGCTGAGACATGTTGGTAATTTCTGAGTCTTGTCAGGACAGCTCAAAGCACAGTGGGATTGTCCCACCTGTCTGTGCACACCTGCCCTGCAACCCTCCACATCCACGCACCTGAGACGTGAGGAGAAATAAATTCCCTTTATCCACTTATACAGAGGCTGCTGCTACACTGGTCATGGGCTCAGGCTGTGCCAGAGGAGGATCAGGTTGAACATCAGGAGGAATTTTCTCATGGAAAGGGTGGTCAGGCATTGGAAGGGCCTGTGCAGGGAGGTTTGGAGTCCCCATCCCTGAAGGTGCCCAAGGAACTCCTGGACATGGCACTCAGAGCTCTGGGCTGGGTGATGAGGTGGGGATCAGTCACAGATCAGACTTGATGATTTTGGAGGGCTTTTCCAACCTGAGTGATCCTGTGGTTCCACGATTTTTGAGATTCAGCTTCTGACATCGTTTCCTGTACCACTACCTAGCCTACCAAAGCTCCTTAACTGTCAGGGGTGGATTTGAACCATAGCAGTAATGCAAAGGAGACTTTTACCACTCAGTGGAACCCTCCAAATCTGAAGAGTTTAGGATTAAGTATGGCAGGGTTTGATTTCAGCTGAAAACAATCAGTAAATCTAGGTCCTTGACTCATCACATCCAGGCCTTTGTCTCATTTAGGGGCTTGTTGACCATCCCTGGTCCATTCCAGACATTTGGTTGTCAGGGAGTCATAGAATCGTTTAGGTTGGAAAATACCTCTGAGATCATTGATTCCAACCATCAGCCCTGCACCATGTGTTCACCACTGGCCCGTGTCCCCAAGTGCCACATCTACACCACTTTTAAATCCATCCAGGGATGGTGACACCAAAACTTCCCTGGGCAGCCTGTACCAATGCCTGACAACCCTTTCAGTGAAGAATTTTTTCCTAATATCCAATCTAAACCCCACCTGTCACAGTTTGAGGCTTTTTCCTCTCGTCCTGTCCCTGTTCCCTGTGAGCAGAGCCCAACCCCCCGGCTGCCCCCTCCTGTCAGGGAGTTGTGCAGAGCCACAAGGTCCCCCCTGAGCCTCCTTTTCTCCAGGCTGAGCCCCTTCCCCAGCTCCCTCAGCCTCTCCTGCTGCTCCAGCCCCTTCCCAGCTCCGTTCCCTTCCCTGGACATGTCACGACACTGATTTCTGCTCTGAAGCCGTATCCGCCAGAACTCCACTCCTCAGACAAGCACAGCCATGATTTAGGAAATCAGAGTAAATTGCCCATGGTGTCTTGCACAGCAAACCCCATATTTCTGAGATCACCCTGCCTCCACCTGGTCACAGATCCATCTTTTTGTGTAAATGCCTCACTTTCTCCCTTTCCCTAGAATCCAGGCTGGATTAGGAATGGTTTTGATACCAATAAATTCATTACTGCTGTGGCTGCTCTCAACATCTGCGTGTGAACCCTCGGACACAGCCAGGGCAACGGGGAATTCGAATGATCTGTCTGATCTCATCCTTCTGCCTGGGGGAGCAAACATTCCCATGAATTATTCGTGTCCAGTCCTGGAGTCCCCATGTGCTCCCGAGTGCAAACTGGCACTTTCCTTACATGATATTTATGGAGCAGAAGCATCAGGTGAGGAATGAGCAGTTTTAGGGCTCGTGTCATTTATTGGGCCAAGAAAAGGAATTGTTTGTAGCATCGAGCTTTGTTCCAGTCTCTGGGACCTCATATAAAGTAATTAACTGAGAATTTCAGGGTCAGTGTCTGGCCCTGAGGCCAACAGGCAGAATGTGGCCACATCCACGCTCTGGAAAGCTCTGAGCCTTCAAAACTGGGTGGGCACATCCAGAGCCTGCAGGGAATGGGGTACAGACACCAGGGCAGCTCCTCTGTAGCTGTGCTCTCGTCAGACAGGGAGGACAGGATGTAAAAATGCCTTATGTCCATTTACTGTAAACATTTCATATTCTCAGTGTTCCATGGGAGACTGTCTCCAATGCCATGAGCTCAAGGCAGTCTGAGAGAGCTGCTGCCTCTACAAAGCCTTAGTCCTGCACAGGATCCTGTCCCCAAACGCTGAGAGCCTGCTCATCCCTGGGCAGCCCCTGGAGAAGGGTAAAGCCTTCAGGATGTAACCCCACAACTCATTACCAGGGCTTTAGGAGGGTCCTCAGGTCTAGTTTTCATCACAATTGGACTGATTATTTTGCATTTTGCTTCTGATCCATCCCAGCACCAAAAATCCTCACCTTGGCTCAAGCAGATTTTTGTGTTTGGGCTTTGCAATCTGCCCCCCGCCCTCTCCCTTGGCCTCCCTCAGTGAAAGTTAATTTAGGACAGCAGCCTTCGAGTGAAAAATGGTGTTTTTCGGGAAGCACCAACTGAGGGCAGCTGTCCATGCAGGAAGGGGCAATCCTTGCTTTTAGAAATATCAAGGACAAGTCCCCAGGAGGCAAAGTCATGCCTGCAGTTCCTGCTGTCACCCCAATCCAAGTCAGGGAGCTACTTGGTGATTGCCACAGCACCATCCCTGCCAGAATCATTTCAAGAAAAAAACAGTAAATAACCACCAGTAACACGGCTTTTCTTCATGGAACAGGTTGTTCTCAGCCAAGAAAATGTTCCCTAATAACAGGATTCCACCACGATGGTGTCACCAAAGCCTGGAAACGCCACTCAGGAGCCCCTGATCTTAAATAACATATTTTCCTTCCCAGCAGTGAAAAGTGCAATGCCTTCACCCACTCCTCTGAATAATGGGAGTGTTTCTGCAAGCTTGCCATGGTAATTTAAAATCAATTTTACTTTGGTTTCCCATTATAACTTTTGCTATAGGAAATTAACACTTTAGTAAATCACCTATCGCCTGCAAAAACAACAGAGTGCAATAAATGGTAGTGCCTGTGAGGTTTGGTTGGTTTGCAATGAAAAAAATCCCAATGCATATAATAATGTAATGGTGGGACAATTGAAATACTTATTTTGGTAGAATCATGGGAGAATTTTAGGTTAGGAGGGGCCCTTAAAGGACATGCAGTCCTACAGCCCTGCTATGGGCAGTGACATCTTCAACCCTGTTTGCTCAGGGCTTGGACAGCTTGGCCTTGGACAGCTGCAGGATGGGCTGTACCCTTTGGAGGAGCCAGAATGGTGAAAGCACCACCCCTGTGTGTGCAGGGTGGTCACCAGCCCCACAGCCAGTGCTGGGGGTGGATATGAAGGTGATAAATAAAGCTCACTCCAGCCTGTGTCCCTGCAAATCACCTTGGAGAAGATCCAAACCCAGGTTTTCTGCTGTCTCAGTTGGCTTCACCAACTCATCACAAGGCACAGCAGAGGACCCTGTTCACCCTCCTGCTTTTGGGAAGTGATGTTCAAACCCCCTGGTGAGGCTGTTGTGAAATCCAGATCTGTCTCTCCCACGGCAAATAAACTGCTCCATTGCTCCTGGAGTTATGGGCCTGATTTCCCAATGGTTTTCTGCCTGTTTTCCCAGCAGTGAGCAGGAATTACAGCATATACCAGTCAACTCCAGCTCTTCCCATGACCACCACATCAATAAAATCCATGCAAAAGAGATGTTGAAAAGAAAACCCAAAACCCAACTGAGTTCCCCCATTTAAATTGCTACAGCCGTTCAAAAACCAGGTATTTCCTGCCATCCAAACCTCCAGATTATTCAGCCCAGCTCTTTAAATGCACAGGACAAAAAAAAAAA